>JAJEJO010000536.1:461370-507118 GCA_020662805.1 Glaucomys volans | reverse complement strand
CACACATACACACATATACATATATATATATATATATACACACATATATATATATCACTTTTTTAATCCATTTATCTGTTGATGGACACCTGGACGGGTTGTCCTATTTGTATCCATGATGACTGTCATTCTGACTAGTGCAAGATGAAATCTTAGTACAGGTTTGATTGATAATGATGCTGAACAATTTTTTTATGTATTTGTTGACCATTTGTATTTTTTCTTTTAAGAAGTATCTGTCATTTGCCCATTAATTAATTGAGGGTGGTTTTTTTTTGGTGTTTTTTGAGATATTCATATATTCTAGATATTAATCTTCTGGCAGAAGAGTAGTTAGCAAATATTTTCTCCCATTCTTCAGGTTCTATCTTCACATTCCTAATTATTTCTTTTGCTGTGCAGAAGTTTTTTTAATTTGATGTCATCCCGTTTATTAACTCTTGGCATTATTTTCTGAGCTTTAAAAGCCTAATAAGTAGTTGCCTGCACCTATATGCTAGATTGTTGACCCTACATTTTCTTCTAGTAATTGCATAGTTTCTGGTCTAATTCCCAGGTCTTTGATCCATTTTCATTGATGTTTGTGCAGAGAGAGAGATAAGAGTTCAGTTTCATTCTTCTATATATGGATAACCAGTTTTCCCAGAACCATTTGTTTAAAAGGCTATCTTTTCTCCAATGTATGTTTTGGCACCTTCTCAAGGATGAATGTAAATATGTAGATTTTTCTCTGTGTCTTCTATTCTTTACCTTTGGTTCATGTGTCTGTTTTTATGCCAGTGCCTTGCTGTTTCCATTACTATAGGTTTGTAGTATAATTTGAACTCAGGCAATGTGATGCCTTTCGCATAACTTTTTTGACTTAGAGTTGTTTTGACTACTATAGGTCTTAATTCTACCAAATGAATTCTAGGACTTCTTTTTTCCAGTTCTGTGAAGAATGTCATTGGTATTTTTATGGGATTATATTTAATTTATATATTGCTTTTGGTAATATGGCCATTTTAACAATATTAATTCTGCCTATCCATGAACATGGAAAGTCTTTCTATCTTCTCAGGTCTGATTTCTTTCTTCAGTATTCTATAATTTTCATTGTAGACGTCTTTCATCTCCTTTGTTAGATTTATTCCTTGGGTTTTTGTTATGAATGGAATTGTTTTTCTGATTTCTTTCTCAGCAGATTCATTGTAAGTATACAGAAAAGCTTCACATTACAATTTGGATCCACCTATTTTAGAGTTGGTATTTGTTCAGGATGGAGTATTTCCAGTGTTTGTTTGTTTTGGTGCTTGTAGATAACACTTCAAGTGTATTATTAAGAGTCAGGATGAAGATGAAGTAAGTGAGCCACAAGAGTTAATAAATTACTGCCTCCTAAAATTTTTTGCTGTGTATGTATCTTTTGTCTCACCCATCTTGGTCTTGGTTCCAACTGCTACCTTTTTTCCACTATCAACTAACTTTTCTGCCTCCTTACCCTGTGTTAATTAAATATGGTTGCTTTCTCAAATATCCTGTCTTCAAAGGCAAACTTCAAAAAAATCACCTCCTATTCTTCTATTTTAGACCTATACAATTTATAACTTTACATATGCAGATTCAATTATATGATGCAATATATATCACAAAGGAATATGTGTTTGTGTGCGTGTGTGTATAATTTCCATCATCTTCCACTCATACATTGTCTTCCCTAATTTAAGCCTAATGATTTCTCACCCAGATTTTTCCACCATTAAGCTAATACAGAGGCAGCAAATGCTCAGCTTATACCTGCTAATGCTTTCCCTTCCTTCTACTCTGACACTGGTGACAAGCATCACTTCTGATGAATCCATACACAGTTTTTAAATCCTCAAAACAGTCCTTCATAGAGACACTACTAGGGTGGATAAGGAAATTTAAACCCACTTGTCTTTTCCTCTCTGTGTTTCTCTACCAAATGATACTGTATAGCTTGTGGTACTAGAGCTGCATCCCCAAGGGCAATCTGACCCTTTATTTCCAAGTGTAAAATTCTACAAGAGTTCAGTGACTTGGGAGGCTGAGGCAAGAGGATTGGAAGTTCAAGGAAAGTCTCAGCAACTTAGTAAGACCCTGTCTCAAAATCAATAATAAAAAGGGCTGTGGATCTAGCTACCTGGTAAAGCAACCCTGGGTTCATCTTCAGTATGGGGTTGGGGAGACTCCTTTTGTTTATAAAATAAAGGAACACTCAGTGGTTGAACACATTAAGCCCTTTACAATCCAGTTAGTTAAAATGGATGTTTTCAGACTCACTATTACTGACATGAGTATTCTAATCTCTCCTGGCATCCATTTATTCCCATTCCTGCAATCTGAACACCTTTCCTGTTTCCTTCATTTGTGCTATTACTTTCTTCCTAAATTTCAATCCCCATTCACTACCTGCTTATTTGTTTGCTTATTTATTTATTTTCTTTTTAGATATGCATGACAATAGACTGTATTTTGACATATTATACATACATGGAGTATAACTTCCCATTCTTGTGGTTGTACATGATGTGGAGTTATACTGGTCATGTACTCATACATGAACATAAGAAAGTTATGTCTAATTCATCGTATTGTCTTTTCCATTTCCATCCTCTCCCCCTCACTGCCTATTGTGAGTCAGCATCCACATATCAGAGGGCACATTCTGCTTATTTCACTCCTGCTTTCTCTTATTCTTTCTCAGACTTCTCTCAGCATAATTAGTTGACCAGACTTGATCACAAAAACACGTGATCAAAAGACCTTTATTAGAACATGTTTTTAAATGTTTTAAAATGCTGATACAGAAGTCTGGGAGATCATTTCAGGTAATGACTGGGTCCTTATCCAATGCAAATTGCCCAGCAGGTTCTCAATGAATATATGCTAACAGAATAAGTAAAGGGGGCAATCTTCCCTTCTCTTTGGGAACTGTGACAGAAATGGCTGCTTATTGCCCTTCTGTCATTGATTCAACAACTACATTTAAAAATACATATATCTACTGTTTTAGCCATTGAGCAACATCCATGATACAAATATGCAATTTCTTCCAAAGCATCACTCTACCTCTAAAGCAACAAGAACCAAGTGAGAACCTCTTTAAGTAGCTTTTACACAAACATTTCAATCTGTCATGCTCCCTTCCATGGGTGAAGGGACTGTAAATGAACTATTTGGCTCTTGGAGAGTTATGGCACAATTCTTGGCTCACCTTGATAAATATTGATCTTGTATAAATTACTCAGGAGAGGCAGACGATGGTTCTGGGCAACACACACAACCCCCATTCCCCTTTATGCAAAGACATAAATCATTTATGAATAGAGCCCCACATGCTGGATGAATAAGTCCCTTGGATTCCAAGATGACTGATACTCGAGTATTTTTCTCATTTGAGTGCGGACCTAAACTTAAGCAAGCAGTCAGACTACATGAAGTTACAATGCCCTTTTGTCTGTGGTAAGGTGAGAGATGCATAATAGGCTTTCAAGGGCAAACATCGCATATTTCAAAATAAACACCATTAAATGAGACTACACATTTGTGTCTTTAATAAAGCTGATGGCAGGGGAAAGGTCTTTGGAAACATCTCATGTCATGTTCATTCAATTTTAAGTTTTAGTTGCTGGTGGAAAGAGGAGGGTGTGTGTGTGTGTGTGTGTGTGTGTGTGTGTGTGTGTGTGAGATTGTGGAGAATTGGTTTTCTTTGACTGCAGTTGAATTGAAGCTTTGGTTTCACTGGAAACTTGTGACCAGCACAATGAGGGGTCTGTGTGTGGTGAGGAGTGATTAAAATAAAGAACCAGAGGGTGGCAAACATTGGTTTTCTGGGATTCTTGTGGCAAGATTAATAATGAGAGTGTTTAACCCCTGGGGACTTCATCACTGAAGGGACAAGAGAAAGGATAAATAGACAAACTGACAAATAGCTGTGGTCTCTTGGCAGGAGCAGGAATTTGTCATTAGAGCTCACACAAAGGGTCAAAATGCTGAAACTTCTTGGGAAAAATAAAG
This sequence comes from Glaucomys volans, assembly GCA_020662805.1. Classification (NCBI taxonomy): domain Eukaryota; kingdom Metazoa; phylum Chordata; class Mammalia; order Rodentia; family Sciuridae; genus Glaucomys; species Glaucomys volans. The sequence continues at coordinate 503,098 of JAJEJO010000536.1, read as the reverse complement.
GAATGTGACTTGTGCTTTTACGTGTTTGTGTCAATGTGACTTTCTCCACCTTGAATGCTTTTGTCCTCTAATTCCAACCTTTTCACATTCTGTGAATTTGTGTCAGTTTCTTTTACAATTTAAATTGTTATCACCCACAACCTAAGACATCCTGTTTTTAGACACTGTTGGACAGAAACTCTTTAATGAGGACTCAAATATATACATGTATATATGAAATATAAATATAGATAATATATGTATGAGAATTACTATAGAATTTCTTATAAAGAAAAATGTGGGAAATCATCTAAATGTTCACCATTCTTACAAACAAATAAAGAGCAGAAGTTAAAAATCTGGAGGAAGTTGTAAATTTGTTAGAAGATTGTTCAAATTGTATTGAACTTTAAAAAAAGGATGCAAAACATATAAAAGAGAATTATACCACGGATATATAAATCAATACAATTTATGATGGTTATGTTTTGGGAAGGTAATTAGAGGAAGATGAGAGATAAACTTTCACTTCTTACATTAAGTGTGGCAGTATTCATTTAATTTACTGTAATACATGAGGACTGGTTTGTTTGTTTTTTAATTGTTCTAATTAGTTATGCATGACAGTAGAATGCATTTATATGGTTTGATAAATCATACACAAATGGAGCATAATTTCTCATTTTTCTGATTGTACATATTGTAGAATCACATCAGTTTGTTTTTTAAATTTTTTAATTTTATTTGTTCTGATTAATTGTACATGACAGAATGCATTTATGCATTTTGATAGATCATACATAAATAGAGCATAATCTCTCATTTTTCTGATTATACATATTGCAGGATCACATCGGTCATGCAGTCATACATGTACAGGAGGTAATAATGTCTGTTTCACTCTACTATCATTCCTTCCCCCACACCCCTTCCCCTCCTTTCACTCCCTTCTAACTAATATAAAGTAATTCTATTATTCCCCATCCTCACCCCTTATTGTGAACTAGCCTCCGCATTTCAGAGAAAACATTCAGCCCTTGGTTTATAGGTTTGGCTTATTTCACTTAGCGTGATATTCTCTAACTCCATTCATTTACTAGTAAAAGCCAGAATTTCATTTTTCTTTAAAGCTGAGTAATATTCCATTGTATGTATATGTATATATATATATATATATATATATCACATTTTCTTTATCCACTCATCTGTTGAAAGGCCTCTAGGTTGGTTCCATAGTATAGCTATTATGAATTGAGCTACTGCAAACATTGATGTGACTGTGATTTTAAGTCCTTTGGGTATAAACCAAGGAGTGGGATAACTGGGTCAAATGGTGGTTCCATTCCAAGTTTTCTGAGGAATCTCCATATTACTTTCCAAAATGGTTGCACCAATTTTCACTCCCACCAGCAATGTATGAGTGTACTTTTTTCCCACATCCTCACCAACTTTATTGTTGCTTGTATTCTTGATAATTGCCATTCTGATTGGAGAGAGATGAAATCTTAGAATAGTTTTGATTTGCATTTCTCTAATTGCTAGAGATGGTTTGGTTTTGATCATTAAAGAAAAATGTAAAGCTTATTTGTCTTTCAGATTCAGCTCAAATATTATCTAAGAGTGAAATATTTCATCTCTGCCATGCAGTAGACTTCTGAACCAATTTTGCAACACGTACTTGTATATTGTTTCAATATTTAGGAAAACACAATGCGCACTGAGAAAGCTGCAGTTCAAATCCAATTCTGTCACTTTCTAGATTTAAAATAACCTTGGGAGATGACATAATTTCTAAGGCTACATTTAGCTTTCTGCAGAATGGGAGAAACAATGTCACTGCCACAAGATACTTAAAAGGTGCCCCTCGAGGGCGATACACATATAGGCTATTTGTGTGTTTATCTTATGCATCCTGTAATATGTCAATCCCCTGAGAGTAGGAATTACCTCCTTCATTAATTCGTTCAGTAGATTTAGCAACTATTCATTCAGTAGGTAGAGTCATGAATATGATTCAGTCACTTTGCTAAGCTTAGGGCTCAAGCAAGCTTAGAGCTTAAAGGTCTGCCAGGGAACTCAAATCCCACAGACGTCAGGGGATAAAAGGGTCTGAGACTTAGCGATTCAACATTATCTTAATACTTATATAGAGACTGAGCCCATGCAAGATATGTGAATTCACTCCACCTCCTCCCGAGACTTAGGACACAGGATGGAAAGAGTGTTTGTTCTACCCTAGGTCATCTGGGAGACAGAGGTGGCTGTGCAGGGCATGGGGATGTGGTGGGGAGCTGGATGCATCAGCACAGCCGTATCCTTAATGCAAAGTCACTGAGCAATTAAGAGCAAAGAGTCAAAGAGGAAAGATGTACAAGAATCTAAATCCCAGTACTTAAAATCAAAGAAGTGTCTGACCCATGCACGATGCTCTGGCATTAGACAAATATCTGAAATCAAAAAGGCATATGTGAGTGAGGTTAAGTGTGATAAAATGTCAGTGCTGAAATCAACTTTAGAGGTCACCTGACCATCTCTTATTTCATGGAAGGGGAAACTGAAGCCCCGGATAATGAACTGCAGCCCTTCATGCACTCAAGCATCCTAAGCTTCCTCTAATAAGTGCCTCCTCCTTGTTCCCAGTCTTGCCCACTAGAGAGAAAGAGATGGAAGTGTTCTTTTTTCTGGCTGCACAGTGCTTATCATCTAGTGGTAGGAATGTAAGGTATTTTGCAATGTGACATGGTGCAGTAGAAACTTTGGGGGTAAAAACTGAAGAAAAGAATTCAGGAAGCCTTAACAGGAAGACAGAGCATTGAGCTTCTTCTCAAAGGATGCACAGGGTCTTTGCACGAATAGAAGGGAGAAGATGACCTTGTGGAAAGTGTAACCAGTACACACAGACAGTACTGGTAAAACTACTAAATCAAGACAGGAATTCAAAACAGAGAACTTACAGCTGAGCAGCAATTACAGACCACCTGGGCAGGATGTGAACAGCACTTCCCTGACATCAATCCCATACCTGAACCAAAGGGAATTTTGAACTTGGTGAGTGAATTCATAGCTTCTGACACCATGTTTACTAAATAAAAGGCTCCAATAACACATTGTGCATTTAGGTTTCTAAAATTTTTATCTCTCAAAGAGTAGAGGAGGAAAACGAGCACAAAGGGGGATTAACCACTAAGTCAGATTTATAAGGAATAATAGTGTGCAAAGCAGATGGACAGATAAAGTGGTGAAAGGTGGCTGGAGGCATTTTAAATATACCAAGTGATTACATGCATAATTTTACTTAATTTTCATAACAACCTGGCTGTGATTATGGTTGTCCCCACTTAAGGGATGAGAAAAATCAAGGCCCAAATACATTAAGCAACTTCTGTGGGGGCACAGAGCCAGGAGGTGCAAGGCTCAGACTTTGAGTCCTGGTTCCAGTGTTCTTTCTATTATGCGACTAATTTCCTCGGAGCCCTGTGAGAAAGAGGCAGTGGTATCCTGAAGCTCATAAAAAGGAAGTGAAACAATTCAAAAAGTTTCAAAGACAAGGCATAGAGATGTGTATCATTCTGGAAATGAAGACGAAAAGAAATGGGACTTATGAAGGATGGCCACATTCACCCCAACATTTTACAAGAGTTTCTGAACATATGGAAAGTTGAAAGAATTGGACAGTAAACACCTCTCCACCCTGGGACCTAGATTCCACAGTGGACATTTTGATGGATTTCCTTTATCAAGATTAGCACTCTCAACCACAAGAACAGGAAGTTATATTCCAAGTATATTCCATGTCCAAATACACTCCACTGTCACATCTATCTAAAAAGAACAAATAAAAAATTTTTAAAACGATTAGCACTCTTTTCTTAAAAGTAAAATTCTCACTCTATAAGTCTAAAAAGTCTATAGATAATTATAAAACATAAATTTTAGACCATAAGTTCTATGGGGTGAAGAATGATCTCTGCAGAGCCAAGGCCTGGCTTGGCTTCTGTCACACAACTGGTCCTTGAGGAATCTTTGATGAATAAATGGTTAACATAAGCCCCATGAGTGAAATTGGGGTTCAGCTAAAGAAGCTAAGATTATAAATTCTCAGATAAATTAACAACTGAGGAGACAATGTTCCACAGATAAAAGGAAACATACTCCACCAGGGATCGATATGCCAGAGGACTGTGAGGCTCGGAAAGAATAAACTGAAGATCATCCTTCTGCAGAACTTGACGTGCACTACAAAAGCTGGTGGGGAAGTTTCTACCAGCACAGTGGAACGTGCTGAGGATCAGGGAAAAGCCCTTCATTTGGGTTAGGGATCAGTTACCCAAATCAGGAACCTGAGAGCCTAGTTGTTTCTTAGCAGAGGTTTGATATTTAAAATTTGGAAAGAGGGGGAAAGAAAATCGCTTGCTAAATGCTAATAGTATAAATGTGTGATTTAAAAACACAAAACATGCAATGTTGCTGGATGGAAAAAAATAAACAGAGGACTAGAAGTGATAACCTGTTCTATTGTGAGTATTCTTCTCATTGCTGGGAACCATATTATATAATGGTGAGCCTGAATAAAAATTAGGTGTCAACAGGAATAGGGGGGGGGGTTTTGGGTGTAAGGGGGGGGGGGGGGGGGTTAGAAAATTATCCTAGTAGAATCATGAAAGAAACTGGGGATGTTTAGCCCCAACAGTAGAGAACAAGGGAGTGTATGACCAATATCTTTAAATATTTGAAGGGATGACAGAAAATGAAGGAGAGATAATTATAGTAGCTAAGTTGACCTTTACCTACATATATGTATATAAAATAAATGCATAGTCATGTTTTACATATTTAAAAATATAAAATATGACATGTAGATGCATATATAAATACATAGCTAAGAATTAAAACATAAGGATTAGAACTCAAGAGTTTTTGCCCTTTGTGGTCCAGAAACAGAAAATGGATGAGATGGAATTGCAGAGGAAGCTGTGGTCAGGAATGCCTGTGGACAAGGGCAGCTGCAGTTGATGGGGAGAATAGCAGGGATGACCCATGCTGAGATGGAGTCTGCCTCTAGGACTTCTGGGGAGGGCAGAAGGGAGCCAGGCCAACCAACCACTTCCTACCACACATGCATGCAATCATACACCTGCTGGGAGATGAGAATCAGTCTTGAGGTGAGAACAGGGAAAGTGGGACTTTAGACAGAAATAGGACATTTCCCAGGTGCTGGTGCTGCAGGAGTTCAGCCCTTAGAGGCAGGACTGATGGCTCCCTGAGTCCTACCATTCCCATTGTAAACCAGGGGACAAGCCACAATAATAGCCCTGCCACATACTCTCAAATAAGCAAAAAGTTAAATTTGCAATCTTCACTGCAAAAATGAACACACAAGTTAGGACACCAGACAACCCAGAAAAAGAGACAGAAAATTTAAACAGAACTCCCACCCCCGCAAAAACTAGAATCAATAGAGCAATGAGAACAGGACTTACGGAAAGAAATAGACATATTCAATATTATTTCCGAAATTAAAGCTAAGGCCAAGAGGTGAAAGGGGCAGAAGGGAGACTTCAGCACAGGATGAAGTAAAATCTTTTCAAATGATTATGGTCATTCAATAATGAACTTCAATAGAATATATACAAATTCTGGCCTTGTCTCTATTCTATATGTTATTATTAATTAAATATTCTGTTAAAGATAAAAATGCATCATCACAACTAAGCAGCTTTGCAAGAAAGACCAAAAACTAAAAGAAAAAAACACACACACACACACACTACGAAAACAAAACATAAAATCAAATGAACCAATGGATTAAGATTAATTTTCCTAGATATCAGAAAGTCAGGACCAGGTAACCTGTAATCACCAGGCCTGTGAATAGGAGCCCTACAAGAAGGCTTTTTCAAACAAACTTAAGCTCCTCAAGGCAAATATATGTCCATCTCATTCCCCAGCAAAAAGGCAAACAAGCTTTTTATAGGATTTTCATAGTGGTAGGGAAATATATGATATAAATGTAAGTAGTGGTAATTTCGATGAAGAAAAGGATGGGTAAGGAGGTGGAGACTAATGTGTGATCAGTCTTGTTTGTTTTGTTTTGTTTTGTTCTGAAGGACAGAGCATCCTTTAGGGAAGGAGATATTTGAGCAAAAGCCTAAATAAAGTAAGGCATCTTGTCCATTACCAATCACTACATAACAAATTACCCTGGGTCTTAATTACTTAAAACAATGCAGTAGTGGACAGATTTGATGTGTCTGGAATCTGGGTATGACTTAGCTGGGTCCTCTGCTCAGCATCTTTCACAAGGCAGCCACCACGGTGTCCACAGAGGCTGCAAAGGTCTACCAAGAGGAATCTGTTTCTAACCTCACTCAGGAGATTGGTGGCAGGATCCAGTTCCTTCCAGACCGTTGGGACTGGGAGACTCAGCTCCTGGCTGGCTGTTGATCAGGGACCAGCCTCAGTTCCTTGTCACACATCCTATCCATAGGGCAGCTCACAAACAGCACTTGCCTCAGCAGAGCAAGTGAGAAAAGCCAGAGAGCGAGTGAGCAAAATGGGAGTCGCAGCCTTATGACCTGGTCCTAGAGGTACAGTGCCATCACCTTTGCCCAGTCCTCTTTTAAGAAGCAATCACCAGGTCCATCCAGCCCCCACACAGAGGATGCATCAGACCAGGGAGTGGATACCAGAAGGTGGAGATCAGTGCGAGTCACATCAGAAAGCTGCTTACCCCCAGCAGTGCACCACATCCAGTTTGGGCAAAGAGCATCCCAGATGTGCAAACAGTAAGTGCCAAGACCACAAGAGGTTTGAGGAACAGAGAGAAGACTAGAAGAATAAGAGAAAAAGGAAGCACAGCTCCACCAGTAGGAAGGGGCTACAGCCTGGGCTATATGGAACACTTTAGATCATTTTAGGTCTCATTAGTATTGGTGACGAAAGTCACAAAAATCCCTTGAGTGGGTTGGAACAAAGTTAAACTCATCTTTCTTTTATAAAATCATAGCATGATAAATACATTCTACTTGCTTACTGGTTTCATTTTTAATGACATTTCTATGAGGGAAGCTAGCAATTCCATGTCAGTTTTTTTTCTTTTCTGTATTTAACAAATTGCTTGAGTGTATTGGGTCTTACTCCGAATCTGAAGAGCAATTGTTCTATAAAGGAGCTAATTCAAAAAATCAAAGATTTTTTTTTTTCAGGATTTGAGCTCCTGTATGTTGTTTAGGGAAGAAGGATTGGTTAATATTATTATTTTTATTCACTGCAATCAGTTGAGCCTGTCCACCTCAAGCAGAAGTCAGGAGAAGTGAGGAATCAGGATAGGCGGCAATATGGCGGATGTGCCTCTGGCTGGGCATTTGAAGCCACTGGGGAAGGCTTCCCTATAGCCCCTGGCTATTCCATGGGTGGAAAGGAGGCAGTCTACTTCCTGCTGGAAAACAAACAGGCTTAAATTGCTGATTCCATCTCCATGGTTATCTGGGTCAGTTAATCCCAGCACACAGCTGCCAGATGAGCTCTTCCCTGGCCAAGCTTCTCTGCTTTGAAATTCTCCCCCAGGCCACCTCGCCCAATGATGTCAGAATGGGGGAGAACCCTGCCAGCCCTCCCCTCTCACAAGATGATGTACAAGGGGAAATGCACTCTGTCTTTGCTCAGGAAACATCTGGTTGATCTGCTAGTCCTCAAGCAGGTCACTGGCTGTTTTATAAGTTAGTGGAGCAGAATAGGATGGGAAGACATGGAGCTTCAGGGATTGCTCAACCTCGCCATCAAGTTACAAACGAAAATGAGATGTGAGGAAACGACCTCCCTAGCAGGCACTCTCCAGGGACCCAGCACTGCTGTGCACAGTCACATTTCCTAGTTTGTAATGGAAAATGAATGCTGTTTACAAGAGCTTAAAGTAGCTGAATGGGAACGTGAGCCAAGCTGTGTTGTGAAGGGCGAACTCCTACTTGGGAGCTTCCAACAGTCCCATAATTGTTCAACACCAAGCCTGAAATACAGGCTCCTAATGAAGAATAGTATGCACTCTCAACTGGAAAATGAAATCCCACATTCATTGGGAAGCAGAGTCCATGACCACTTAAGAACAGATCCAGCCCCTAACAAAAGTTGCTGTATGCTTTACTTGGAATCTAAGTAAGATTTTTGTCCTGTTTGGTTTTCCATTGACTTTTTCTCAGTTTATGAACAGCTAGAGAGGTCATATAGATAAGAGAAAATGGATTTGGTGTGCTGTCCTCCCCACCTCCCCAGAATCTGCCCCTAGGGGAATACAGGTTTTCTTAACTTTCAGGATTCGAGCCTGGTGAATGAAAAGCCCTTCTCTTCTAGCCCTGTTTTGCCTCCTGCCTCTCTCCCCTCCCCCAGTTAAGTCAATAATACAATTCTGCTAAGTAGACTTTTGGATGGTCAGTGTAAGTCTTCAAGAGGTGCTGAATCCGGGATGAAATTGGAGCTGGGAAGAAGCCCTGCAAAATAAAGCTTAAAAATTTTTAAAAATTTATTTGGTCTCAATGTTTGCTCTTGGTAAGAATTGGGTGAAACACAAGATTACCAGTATTATTTTAATGTGTGTGGTGGAGAGGGGACCCACCATCCTAGCATCGTGGTCAAATTGAGAGTATGGGTTACTGGGGCTGCTGTAGTCCCTGAGTCACTCCTTCAGCAGACAGTTTAAAATATTTTTGTGTGTGTGTGTGCTCTATATATTGTGCACATAATTGGAAATAAGACAAAGTTCTTCACTGTCTTGGATTCTGTTATACATAAACAAAGAGCAAAAAACATTTATTGGTAAATACAATGTGTTATGCAGACAGGGTCACAAAATGAGGAATAGCTTCATGTTTTCCCTGGTTCCTTTTACTGTAAGATTTCTCCGAGGAGGTGCCCTATCAACAATGGTTGGTTTGCAGATTTCAAACTGGAGTCCATCAGGAAGCAGGGCCTCCCAGGCAGGGAGGACGATCTATGCAATGACTGATGCAGGAATGAGCTCAGGTGGTTGATGGAACGGTGGGGTTGGGATGTGAAGATGGAGATGGAGGGAGCATACAGGAGAGTACTCAGGACTTCCTAACTCAGTGGAGGAAATTCTTCCCTTAAGTGTTTAGGGAAGTTATGGAGGGCTTTAGGAGAGGTACTGAGTGATATGATCTGATGACATTTTTAGAAATTACAGGGATGCAATAAGGGAGATGGTTCATAGCCTTTCCAAGTAGTCCAGAGGGCATCAGGGAGACACTGGGCCAAAATGGTGACACTGGAGATGGAAAGAAGTGGTTATATTGGGAACAAGTTTTGGAGGTCACATCCATGTGACCTGATGCTGGATTAGACTCAAGGGTGCTTGGCCAGTTTACCTGGGAAAAGTTTTTTAACATGGGTAAGATTTCAACACATGCCTCTGGAGGAAAGGACATCAAAAGGAGAGGTACCCCCTGAAAAAAGGGATGAAGGTAGGTTGTCATTTAGTGTTGACAATCAGCTCAGTATTAAAAGGAGGCATCAAAACTCAGAGAAGAGCAACAGGAAAGAAGATCATGGGATCTTCAAGTTCCCAAGTCTACCACTTACCAGGCTGAGTTACTTTAAGCACATTATTTAGCCTCTCTGGGCCACATATTACTCATTAGTAGGTTGGAAATAGTTCATTCCTATCTTCCCAAAGGCAAAACTCTTAGAAAAACATCCAAACTAGTGTCTAGCATACAGTAAGAGCTGCATAATGTTAACTCTTTTTTCTTGTCTGAGAACCACAGGTTGTAATGATTGATTTTATGTGTCAACTTGACCTAACTGAGGGGTAAACGGAAATTTGGTCCAATATATTTCTAGGTGTGTCTAGGTATGAGGATATTGGGAAATGAGATTAACGTTCAAATTGCAAGACTGAGTTGCAGCTTACCCCTTTTAATGTGAAAAGCCCTCATCCAATCAGATGGTAGCCACGATAACAGAAAGACTGATGTCCAGAGAGAGCAGGAGGGAACTCCCTTGCCTGTCTGCTTGGAGCAGAGATGGATCTTTGCTGAGTTTCACCCTTGAGTCTCCAGCCTGACACCCTGGGACCAGGACAGCACTGAGGACTCTGACCACATGCCAGCTGCAACTCTTGGGACTTCCCATCCAGTCTGTTGGTTTTGTCCATTTGGAGGACCTGAACTAATGCAGTCAATCTAAGAAGATGACCTCTGGAAGTCAGAGTCATTCCAGTCTGCAGGTACTGGCTCCCCTTTATTTAACACCACCACACATTAGGGTTGTCTAAATCCAATGAATATTTCAGAAAAAAAATAGATTTATAGTGAGCCTTGAATTTAGACAGAAATTTGACAAAATTTGGGGAAGGTTTCCTTCATAAACCAAAAGAATAGCCTGAAGCCCAGCATGGAGGAAGAGGTGGGAAGAAGATAGTTATGTACAATTGGTGGTAATAGCTGTAACATATAACACTCATTGATCACTTATTAAGCAGAACTGTAACAAATTAGAGATGGTCAACCACTTATGAAATGCCAGATGTAAGTCAGATCAGAGATCTATAGATGAGGAGTCATTTGAGTCAGTCAGTGATATCTGAATACAGTGGTGTCCTCTTCTTTGAGCTATTCATTAGTTGCTGTGGACAAAGTTGATTAAAAAAAAAAATGCCATGACTTGAATCTGATGCAGTGGTGCACACCTGTAACCCCAGCAGCTTGGGAGGCTGGGCAGTTCAAAGCCAGCCTCATTAACTTAGTGAGGCCCTAAGCAACTTAGAGAGACTCTGACTCGAAATAAAAAATGAAAATGTCTGGGGATGTGGTTCAGTGGTTAAGTACCCCTGCATTCAATCCCTGATACCAGGGGGGAAAAAAAAAGTTGTGACTTAGCTGAAAAGGAATGAGTAACTTGTGACAGTACAGGGATGGTAGAACCATTCTGTCATTCTTTGTATTTGTATACCTCGTGTTCTTTGAATACACAGTGTCTGTCATATGGTTATCGTGTTTCCTTAGTGAAGGAAAGTGAGACAAAGTCCTTAGTGAGACAAAGACCAGGTAAGGTCATACCTCTTCCTTTTAAGATTCTGACCAGAAAGTGGCACGTTATCACTAACATGATATTGGCCAGAATTTAGTTCCATGGCTACACTTCTCTGCAGGGACAGCCAGCAGGCCATGTGATCGGCTAAAACTCAATGAGTTTGGCATTAGTAGAAAGCATAGCCTGGGAGGTATTCAGCCGTTTGCTACAAGCTCAAGTATGACATGCTTCCACATGGTGGCGATCACGTGCTGTGCCATTATGGTACACGCAGTCCAAGACCTCTGTAGACTGCTAATTCCCTTCCATGTGTACTCCACTGCCTCACACTGGACCTGGCACATCAGGCCGAGGACTTGAAAAGTCACCCACAGTGGCATGCTGCTTAAGTGCTGGGTCATCGAGTGTGAAATGGAGCATATGCTATGTATTCACATACACACACACACACACACGCATACACACACAAATAGATTAGCAAAATCAACAATCTATCCAAAAGCCTCCATTTATTTGCTTCTGAACTCACTGACCCTCCCAAAAATATTTGCATATATGTGTGTGTGTGTTCAAATATGTATGTTTGATATATATGTATTTTTATATAGTTAGGCATGAATAATATAGAAAAAGAAAATTTGGAGAAAGTGGAGCTTCTTATATTTTGTTTTTGTTCTGTTTTCTTTTCTTTGTGTGCATCTCTTTTTCCTCTCCTACTGGCTCCTTAAATGGCTCTGGTCTGATGGGCTGCATGACACGGTCCCTGGAGGGTGTGCTGTGCACCAACATGGATCAGAAGAGACATAGGGATGGGCCTAGATGCCCCCTCTTTTATCTTGTTAAACTTTAAAGGTTGATGCTGTACTTTGAAAACTCCATTTACCTTGGACTGCAGGCTGCTGGAGAGTGGATTCAAAGTGGCAAGGTCTAGAGCTCCTTGGAGGGTCCGCCATACTGGAGGAACCACTATGGATGTCGGGGAGCCATAGAGAAGAAATGAGCAGCTATTTGGAATGAATGAATCTTGTCAGGTCACTTCTCAACCTAAAACCCTTGAAGACTTACTGGTGCTCTCCATGTAAGGCTCAAAGCCCTTGCCTGGCTCCCAGGCTCTCCCACAGCCTGCCTGCCTACTTCTTCAGCCACATGCAAGATTTATTTCTTCATGCCTCTGGGAATGTCCATGCGGGCCTTGTGTAGTCCTTCAGATATGACTCTGCTGCCGGAGAAGTTTTGTGCAAATGGCCTTTCTGTCTGGAACAGCTTTCTTCCTCTACCTTTTCTCCCAGCTGGTTCCAGAATGTTCTTCCCTGACCCTCAACTTCAGTCAGAGCCCCATTACAGCACCCTTCCTGAGTGCTCACCACCTTCAACAGCTTGCCTCCTGCATCCTCCCTCTACAAGCTCCCTTAGGGCAGGCCCCCAGTCTGTCTCATTCATTCTGGGAAACAGCATCCTGTTCTGATAGATGACACCAGCCCGTTGAGAAATGTCTCCATGCTTTTGTAGATAATTCTCTGAGCTGGCTGGGTGGTGCTACCAAAAATATGAGAATCGAATGTGCTCTTCCTGCTTGGTCCCTTCCAAATCCAGCTGGGAAGCCAGAGGTGTGAAGGGCAGACATCATTGATGGGGATACTGGGGGAGGAATCTCAGCCAGGGAGCCGGGCCAGGACTCTCGCTGTGAAATAGGAACATTTTCAAGGGAAATGACCCTCTGCTGGAACTCCTTGGTTCCAAGGTGGTCATCCACTCTGATTGTTATGCAGTGAGAATAATTCGCCTATGGAAAAAAAATGCAATTAAATTTCAACTAAAATCCTGACGAAGCTCAGCTGGACTCAAACCAGACTGCGCCATTTGCCCCGCCTTATCCTGGAACCCACAGTCACACCAGCAAAGCCACCTAACAGGGACAAGACATCAGTACTTTTGAGGAAGACTGATGGGGAACCTAGGGAATCTAGAACCCCCAAAACTGTAGACTTGGGAGAATCAAATCATTCTGTTTAAATCAATGGTGAGTGAGCCTGTTTATGTCAGGTTGGGTTTAATCTTCAGGGTTCCTGTCAATTTGTTCAATTTTCTGTAAGTCATTTATTCACTTAGTTATAATATGCTACTTTCAGGGCCAGTTATAAAAGTGTGAAATTGTTTCTACACTCAGGAAGCTTATTGTCTATCTACTTTGAGAGATGGACATGGGAAATTAAGTACCACCATATGCTGGAGGAATAACTGTAATTACAGTTTCCCAATTCTAAGTGATACACCCATCACCAGGGGAAAACGTACCCTGAAGAATTGGGTGCACCCCTCCAAGGACCAGACCTGCTTAATTTGCACCTCTGGCATCTACCATAGCTGGAGGCTCTCTGTTTCTCACATGCTCCATATTTCAATGCTGTGCAGAACCATCCTCTCCTAAACTAGCCAGCCCAAAAGGCATAATTCCACTAATTTTAGCAAATCTGTTACTTTTTTAAAGTGCTTTACCTAAAACCTTGGTATTATTAGTGTTCTCAGTGTTCTTAGCAAATTATCAAATGCTGTTCAAAGAAATGGTTTGCATTACACCACTTTATGGGAATTTTCTATTCAAAGACTAGGGAACCTTAGCATTTGCACCTTAAAGAATGTATACATAAAGTTTCAACTTGCCCTCCATGACATGAGGTATTTAGGTTTAGTTTATCAAAAATTAAATTCCTGCTGCATTACTGGGAATTACATTATAATAATAAATTCATGAAGCTTTAGCTCATTTGCATAATCTAATCTGCATAACCACAATGACTGAAGCATGTGTGGACAGACATATGTCAGGGAGAGATCTAAATCATGGGATAGTGCAGGAGCTGTTGGAAAGATGTGCTGTCTTTTGAGGGGCTGGAGGGGGGGCTTGGTATGAACCCGGGAAACACAGGCCTATCTACTGTCGTTAGCAGCGATCCTGCCACCAAATGCGGATGGATGTCAAAGACAAACTGAAGAAGAAAGCTGATATTTAACGTCATTTTGAGCACCTATATCAATCCCTACCTGAAGTTACCTACAACTGGTCTTTCAGAAGTGAGCCCCCAAATTTTGTGTGTGTTCAAGTCCACAAGTTAGGTTGCATTTCAATTGTAAACAAGACTTAACCAGTTCATTCCCACAAAAAGGAAAATGTAGGAAGAAAGCTGAACACAAGGCAAGTATAAGCAACTCTGTATTTATTTATCATGAACACACTTTTCTTCCCAGAGAGAAAGCATACAGTCTGAGGAATCCCATTTTAGCGAATCCCTTCCTCTGACCTTATATCCTGAATTTCTATGTCCAAGGTTTGGTGCCATCACACCAGTAATTAAAATTTTTCCCTGAGAATATCAATGCTGTGTCTTTAGTCACAGAATATCTTATCCTATGAAAATTCCAGAGAAAACAGGACTCTGAGAGTCCCTTTGTGGCAGAAGAGGCAGACAACTTAGGCAGAATTCCTGAGAAAAAGTAGAGTCAACCAGGCTATTAATTAAATTTTACCTGGTTGTAAACTATTATTATCCCTTCAACATCTTCCAGAAATTCTAGAAGGGAAATTTATTTTATTGCACAGAAAGACAATTTAGCACAGGGCTGTGCATGAGGCATCTTTGCATCTGCTAACTACCACAGCCATCTTGATACCTGAAAATACAGACCTAGGAGGTAAAGGTAGCCTATTCCCAGTGGCATATGGGAAAGAAAGAGAAAAAAACAAACGTGAACGATGAAGGAAAAAGCGGTCATCATGTTATGTGTCCAGTTGGGCTTGCAATGTTTCTCAAAGTGCTGAGGGATCACAACAGCTACTGCTCCTCACAAGTAGGAGCAGGGAACAACTTAGAGACTTATCACCCCAAATCCCACACCAATCAAGTCCACAAAGCATAAGGCCCATGCATATCAGTGTGTCCAGTCTGGGTGCGGTGAAGGTCAGCTCTGTACGGAGGGCGGCTTCCAGTGGCCCCTCCTGGGTAGCAAGACAGCACGTTCTGGGAAAGGGCCAGCTTGCCAGGGACGGTCATTCTTACATTTTGTTGTCTTTCCTCTACCCACCCATCCCCCTAAAATGGCACAATGGAATGCTGTGTTCCCTATTGAGGACTTCCCTTTTCAAAAATAAACAAGTGAAGGTTTCCCTAATCTGTCCACCATTCAGGGGTGGAAGGAGACAGCCACCCGAGCTGGGAGGAGTGGGAAAGGAAGCAGGCCGGTGAGCCAGGCACACACGCTTTGGGATACGTGCGGTAGGGCGAGCAGGCCCCGGAAGGCGGAAACGTGACAGGAAGGCTGAGCGTCAGCGGGCGGTGGCACTTGCAGAATCGTCAATCCACGGATGTGAGGGTCCCCATTCTCTTATTTTTTCACGAGGTAGTTCTGACAGGCTTTTGCCATGTCCTTCAAGAAGTTGGGAACTCCATTCTGCACGGGGGAAAAGAGACTGTCATTTCTACGTCCTCCTGGTGATGGAGCTGGATTCTTTGAGAAGTGGCAAAAGGTAAACAAAGGTGACATCGAGCATATTAAAAGACAATAAGGCCCCGATCAGATTTCAGCACAGCATAGTCAAGGATAATGAGAAGCCAGACCCAGAGCACAGATGAAACAAAGCCACTGCTCCAAGACACAGCCTTACATTTGAGCTTTTCCTAATAATAAGCACAGACTTTTCTGATCCATCACTTCTTGAAAAGAAAGGAAAAACCCAGGAAGTGGGTGAGGCTATCGGATTCTCCTATGGGAGTCAGAGAAAGCACTTGCGTTACAGCATTAGACAACAGTAAGGCTCTGGGGTCAGAGGGCAGGATGTGTTGTTTTCTAAGTGTTGAGCATCATGCAAGACTTTTCTCAAACGTCATCAGTGCTCCATGGGTAAGGAATATGCATCTCTGGTTTTAAAAAGGAAGAAATTCATAGATTCCCTAAACAAAATAAAATAGTCCATGGCAGAGCCAAGATCCAAGAGCACAACTGTTGGACTCCAAAGCAGACAGGTGCCCTTTCCCCCTCCCCTTGAATAAAAAATAAAATAGCAACAGTGACCAAACCACTGGGGTCCTTCAGGTCTGGTCACTCCTGGTCATCTCCAAGCCAGGTCTACCTTCCATAATCAGGGACTAGGTCCCAAAGCACCACTGTTCCTAGAGGGGGCAGTCTTTGTCCAGAGGTTCCACAGTGGGATCCTGGGGCCATGAGCAGGAGTAGGGAGGGGTAGCATTCCAAGCTCACAGCTCTTTGTCCTTTGTCCCAGTCTCTGTCCTGGTTATTGGCAACTTCAGCCCTAGCCGGAGTCACTGAACCAAGATCTTCATAAAAGGGCCTCATTACACCCGGGACAATGTGTCTCTCCAGCCTGACAGCTCCGTGGGCCAAGTCAACATTTGTCAAACACACTTCCCCCTCCCGCCTCCTGGGAACTCACCTTGGCTGCCCAGTTAATGAGCCAGGACGGAATTTGGCCCCCCGGGTTATCGAAGTAGAACATGAAAACTAGAGGGGAAAAGAAAGCACGATTCAGAAAGTCGGGGAGACACTGGGAAAACGCAGCAACGAAACCCTGCAAAGTTTGCATCTTCATATCCAGGCCCAGAAAGTGCAGAAAGGGGCATCGGATGGCCATGGACTTCTCTCCACCAACCTGCCTTGTGGCATTTTTGCGGCAGGTGGGAATGGGGTGGGGGGGTGCCAGGGATTGAACTCAAGGGCACTCAACCACTGAGCCACATCTCCGGCCCTATTTTGTATTTTATTTAGAGACAGGGTCTCACTGAGTTGCTTAGCCCCTCACTTTTGACTGGGGCTGGCTTTGAACTCGCGATCCTCCTGCCTCAGCCTCCCCAGCTGCTGAGATTACGGATGTGCACCACTGTGCCAGGCTGGAAGCATTTTTGAAAACATAGCCAGAAACATGTTTTCCTTCTATTTACTAAGCACCCAGCAAGTGGTGACATTGGGATATGGTCTCCTGTTTAATTTTCCTGACAGCCCCAAAGAACTGACAAAATCAACCCATTTCATAAATGATGAAATGCAGATTCAGGAAAGTTAGGTGACGGGTCTAGCAAGCACCAGAAGGTATGGTTCAGATTTTGCCTGGGACACAGGCCACACTCATTCCGGTATGGCAGGTGCCGCATGGCCCACTCTCTGTCTGCTCTCCCCTCTCTGGGGGCTGGGTCTCAAGGCAGGCAGGTCCCGAGTTGCTGGGCTTGTCTGAGCAGAAGCCACATTCTCCAACACTGTCCCCTCAGTCCTCTGGCTCACTCTGGGACCCCGCACATGCATTCTCAGGGCCAGCCTGTGGAGAATTTCTAAACTTTCTGGTTTATTTTAGTGTTCTGATGTCTTAGGGACTGGGCTGGAGTCAGCAAAGAAGGAGTGGGGTCAGGTCCACACACCGGCCTTGTGCTTCGGCCAGGTGTGGCAGGTGGATGTGCAGAGCCTCTACTGAGCTCCAGGGAGAAGCTCCATGCACCTGAGGGGCCTCTCCTCATGCACCCAGCCTTCAGGAGAAGGCCCGGGCTTTACCTCTGCTCCCCCTCTTGCCGTCGCTCTCAATTGCCAGGCTCTGCTTGTACTGCGTCACCCGGATCACACCTGGCCTCTGTGGAAGCTGAGGCCGGGAGGTGCTCTGAGCCAGGACCACATGGATCTTCCGTCCTTCCACATCCAGCTCCCGTCGCTGCCGGATATAAACATACTGCATCCGTAGTCAAGGCACAATCAACGCTAGGGTTCAAACAGAAGGAGGAAAGCTCCCCAAGCTGGGAGCAAGGGGACATGATTCTCTGCCTTCCTTTCCTCACTCACTCCCTTCCAGTTCTTCACTTACCTGCCCTGCCTCCCTACCCATGCTCCGTACTCATGCCACCTAGGATTCCACAGGAGAGCATGCATTACCTACCTGTGAATAACTCCTTGAGGCTTTTAAAGATATCAATATCCCCTTTCTCCCAGAAGGCACTAGGAAAGGGCAGAGAATTGCTCACCTATCAGCTGTGTGTTCCCAGGTAAGTTACTCAAACTCTCTGAGACTTAGTTTTTATATTTAGAAAAAAGGGAGTCATATTGCCCATCAGTTAGGCTTGGTGGGGACATTAGAGAAAACCTGGAGCAGAATAAACACCCTATAGACAATGGTATCATTCCTTTGTCTGTTCTCACCCAAGCTCTAATTACAGATCTCTATGCATAGAAGACCTCAAGAAGTGTTAAAAATAGTGGTCTGTAGGAAGACACAAGAATACCTGACTATCTAGTAGGTAGATGTCCTCCCTGGGTTCACAAGGTTCACCAAGAATATCCAATGCATTCATCCTTGTAAACATCCACGGAACCACCACTGGGTCTCTGGCACTATTCCAGGGAAGGTAATTACATCCTAAGAAACAAATCTCACTACTTCCTGTAATAAACCGCACCATTCTACACATAGAGTGGAATGTCACAAACATCACGTATTCTACATATACAGGATCAATTTTGACCTTACAAAGACTCTAGGAGCATGGCATGAGTATCCCCACATTAGAGTTTACAAAATTGAGGCTCAGAGAGGTGAAGGCCTTTGCCCGAGATCCCACAGCCCAGCTGAAGTGACAGAATCTGAATCTGAACTCGGATCTTGCTCCAGCACCTCTTCAGAATATCAAAGCCAGATGGGGCTCTGATAGTTAATGAGTTAACTATACTTTGAAATAATGGAATTTGGGGTTTCACACCAGAAAGATTTAAAGCCTTCAACAATCAAAAAGCCACTCTAAGATCAGCACTACTGCCTTTACTAAGCTCACTGCGGTGCCCCATGCCACCTCCAGGCCTCTGTAGTGCCTACTGTCCCCGGGGCCCGCCCGTTGGACCATCCAAGGCCCCCACTCCCTTAGGTACTGAGCAGCCTTGCATCTCAGTATTTCCAGCAGAGGTGGTGCCCTGGCTCTGTCTCTCCGCTCTCCCAAGCCTTTTATTTTCTCCTCCAAAAATATTGTTTTACTCCTCAACTTTCTCAGCTTGTGGAACAGATGGCATTTGACACTCATCTGAGGAAAAACTACCTAGATAATACTCATTGAAATCTGGCAGAGTGCCTTTCAAGGGTTCACAGCTCCAGCATGCCATACCACCTATGACCACCAGTTCTCGAGGCCCAGAGAAGTAAATTGCCCTTCCTGAGGTCACACAGCAAACCAGGGAATGCACTCCATTGCACAGTTCCCTGTCCTCAAAAAATTTAACAGTCCATACAGGGAAACACGTGTACATTTATGAGGGTTCAGTACAGGATTGTGTGACATTGGAAAGCCAATGAAAAAGACTTCCAGGAGCTCCGAGTGTCCACTGCTGAGATACCTATCTAAAGTATCACTGTGAGGTCAGAGAGGTAAGATTGTCCCATGGGCAGGATAACTACCCCTGGGCACAGATGATCCTACACACCCAGTTTGCCTGTGCCACAAATTAGTCACATGAACCTGGCAAAGTCCCGAATTTCTCTCTCCCTCAGTTTTGTTGAATGTGAAATGGGGATGAAGACCCATCTTGCACTTCCTTTGGCAGGATTAAAGGAAACCTAAATAAAATCTAAAGGATGAAGTAGCAATTTATTGAAATGTGAACCATGTGACTACAAACTAGCACTACATGGCTACCATACCAAGAAATAAACTCCTAAGGGGTTTATTATCTAATCAGAGGCCAGGAGAAACACACAGGCTTAAGGCACACAAACACACCTCCTCCCCTTCTCTACAGAATAATTACTTAGGAATGAACAGACCTTCAAGATCTCAGAGCTAGGAAAGGTCCCCATGATCACCTAGTTCATGGCTCCCAATCTTTCTTTATTCCACAAGACCTGTGGTTACGAGGATCTTCTGCGAAACCCAGCATGAGAGAGGCTGAGCTGCTGGGACTGAAGAGGGCAGTGAAGGGCTCAGCACCTTGCCTGTCCATCATCCCACTGCCATCCTGCCCACCAGGTCAATCTCTACCCCACCCTCCCAGGTTGGTCTGATGGGGGCTTATAACTATCTTGGAATGCCAGACAAACTCCCCTCATTTTGTTCAACTGTTATATTTCATAAAAGAGGAAATTAAGGGGAAGAAGCATGTACCCAGTGGCCAGAGCCAACAGCCAGGCTGTGTCCCTGAGGGGTCAACTGAGCAGGACAGCATCACTGGGAGAGCTGGAAATGCAGGGCCTGAGTCCTGATGCCTCTGTCAGCTCAGCTATCTGGATCCTACCTCCTCCTGTGTTAGATCCAGGGGGCTGGGTCAACACTCTTTATACAGACTTCCTTCCAGACCCCCAATCCTGTGGCTCAGCAATCCCCAGCACTCTACAACGTCCCTGGAAAGCATGAGCTCCGGTGCCACAATTACAGACGCTGTATGTGGTCAGGCCCAGAAATCACACCCTGAGATCTCTGAAAGCCACAAGAGAAGCAGCAACTCCAGCAGATATGCCCGCAAGAATCAGAGACAATGTTGTTTGCACCAGATGGAAAAATCAGCTCTGGCCCCCTGCACACAAGCCAAAAGCACAGACACACTGAGGGAGCCGAGGAACCGGGTGGGTAGTGAAAGGATACATCTCTGTTGGACATGGGGAAGGGGTACTTCACTTCCCAGTACACCACGGTCTCTCCATTGCATTCCTTTTCATAGAGTTCTAAGGGAGAACAGAAGATGTTAATGAATCTGGAAACTGTTTTGGCTTCAAGTGACAAAAAGCCTTGATGGTCACATGGTGTAGGATACACCACTAACTCATAAGGTGTGTAGGATTAAAGAAAAAAAAAACCAAGGAGATTCATTCCCACTGAAAGCTAGTTGCCCAGGGTCAGTCTAGAGGGTAGAAAAATTCAGCGACATAAAGAGAGCCTCAGGCCTCGTCCATTCTACAGCACCAACGGCCTTCTGGAAGAGGGAGCAATGGAACAGAATCAGGTATCCAAAAAGATATTGTCACAGGTTTTCAGATCAGGGTAACCACCAGATGTCACTAGAGGACCAAGAGTTTCGCCTTTGAGACCTTTCTTCCCCTTCAGGATATCTTGACAACATAACAGCTGGGCTGGGACTGAGGGGCCACCCAATCCAGCATGCTCAGGTGGGACATGAAGATTCCACAGCTAAACAGGGAGAAAGTGGCTGAACGGTGCTAACTCTAAGTTTCCTGCTTCTCCCCCATGTTTCTCCACACTCTGCCCCGCGACCTAATTCCCTCCTCCTG
The DNA here is from genome assembly GCA_020662805.1 of Glaucomys volans. Lineage (NCBI taxonomy): Eukaryota > Metazoa > Chordata > Mammalia > Rodentia > Sciuridae > Glaucomys > Glaucomys volans. The sequence continues at coordinate 481,821 of JAJEJO010000536.1, read as the reverse complement.
CTACCGTGGGAGGGAGAAAGTAAAGAGCAAGATGGCTCATGTCCCTCCACCCAGGCTGTGCAGGGGGTTCTAGCTCTCCATCTAGGGAAAGAGCCAGTGAGCTGAGGAAGAGCCCAAGACAGCCCCAGAGGAGATGCTGAGGGGGGCAGAATCAGCTTGTGAAAGAAAACCTATTAAACGAAGCACAAAGCTGGGCGTGGTGGCGCACGCCTGTAATCCCAGCACTTGGGAGGCTGAGGCAGGAGGATCATGAGTTCAAAGCCAGCCTCAGCAACTGAGCAAGGCCCTAAGCAACTCAGTGAGACCCTGTCTCTAAATAAAAATACAAAATAGGGCTGGGGATGTGGCTCAGTGACCGAGTGCCCCTGGGTTCAGTCCCCGGTTCCAAAAAAAAAAAATGAAGTGAAGTCGCAGATGATCCTGAAAGAAGGGAGGAGTGTTGCTCTTGCACACTTGGCATTGGTCCCCCTTCTCAAACCAGCATCTCCACCGTCTTGCAGGGCTTCTATCACTCGTCCCTATGTGGAGTGTAAGCAGGATTTATTCTACAGTTGCTTCAGGGCTGGGCAAATGGGTAAGATGTGGCCCCAGGGACCCACTGAGGAATGCAGTGCCTGGCCAGGGTCTTAGTTGGCCGCTCAAGCAAGTTTAAGCCCAAAGTGGTTCAGCAAGACTCAGGAAGAGTGGAGAGGAGTCTAAGACCCCAGGATTGTTCAGGCAAGGCCAGCTGCTGCTGCTACAGGACCCATCATCACCGCACAGGCTGTGGATGCAAAGTGAGTAGCAGGCATCAGAGGCTCTTGGCAGTCAGATGCCTTAGCTGTCACTGAAAAAGCATGGGTTTTGCTCACTGGTTGCTTCCTCGCATTGCTCCTTACCAAACTCAGTCCACATGTGCATCTCATTGGCAGAGCCTGTATCACATGAGTGCACCATGGCTGCTGGGCAGGGACCCCTGGGATGGAGCTCCAGCCAACTGCCTGGGAGAGGGGATCACAATGCCCCCTAAATAGGAAGGTATTTGAAAACACTAAATTTTCATTTTATAACGAATGTCCACAGGACATGACCCATGCTCAGCAGCTGATAGCCAGTGCTGGCACAGTGCCTCTTATTCTAGGAAAGTGAATTCTCTCTCTTCTGGGGTTATGACATGGCTAGGAGAGAAGCCTAGACCTTTGGAGGACATTTTTTCCATGACCAAAAAAATCTACCTGAGAACTAGACCCACACAGGAAAACAGGATCAAGAGCAGGAGAAAGAAACATTCTCGTAAAATTATTGAAGACCCCCAAAGTAGCTGTCCTCGAAGCAACAAAACCTGGACCTTTTTAACACCATGAGCCAATAAACTCCTCTGTCTTTTCTTGCATTGTCTTCAGTTGGCCTTTTTGTTACTTGCAACTAGGAGTCCTGGCTAGAGACTCCGTGCCCTTGGCTAGCTCGGTAGGCCTATCCCACTATGACTGAGACAGCAGAGGTCACTCCCGGCTCTGGGTGGCAGGTGGATCCCATGGTTAATGCCTTTCATAACTCTGCATTTCTTACAGGGCAAGATCTCAGCAATGTGGCTTGGCAGCCATGCTGGGCCCTCAGGGGTCTGGACCTTCTACCAGCTCTGTGCTCAGCAGCAGTAGTAGAGCCAGGACAGGGTCTGATGTTCACTCAGCACACCAAGTGCTGGTGGCTTCCAAACACATTGCCTCATGCCACTCTGACTTCATGTATGCTCTTCCTGAATCTAGAATGCCCCAAACCTCTCCTCCCCTTTCCCACCTCCTTGGGTATATATATTCTCCTCGCCTTAGGAAATGTCTATTCAACTCCTATAACAAAACTTTGACACTATGCCCTCCAAGGAGCCTTCCCAGGTCACTGAGGTACACAGGACAATAACACAACCTAACATGCAGAGCAAAGTAGCCCAGGGAGCAAACCATATAGTGGACCCCAAGGTATGCCAGGAGCTAGGGGCTAGGAATAGCAAGAGCATCTTTCAGGCCCACATCTAAAAGACTTTTGTGCCAAAATTTAAAAGGAAGCAAAACACAGTAGAAATTAAACCTATTCATTTCTACAGGCTAGAATAAATAAAAATAGATTCTACTACCTAATTAATTTTTTTTTTTTTTTGCAGTGCTGGGGATTGCCTAATAATTTTTTTAAAGTAGGCATCACTCACCTTTAACATACTCGTCCCACTGTTTTCTGTAGTCTAAGTCCATATAGACATCTGCGAGTAGAGCCGGGGAGCAATCCTCCAGAACTCCAAAGATTTTATACTCATAAAGTCCAGTCTTCTATAAGAACAGAACAGGTAGAAACAAACCATTGGTACCAATATTGAGAAAATGCTGGATTCCAGTTGGGAACAGGCTTCATGACACACCAGACACCGACCATCTCTGGGGTCTTGGTGTCACATGATGTAAAAGCAGATGAGACCCCTGGGCTCATGAGTCTTATATTCAGCCACAAGCACTATTGGTAGGAATAGGTATAATCGCTAGCCAGGATATTTAAGTAGGATATACAAAGGGCTATGTGGTAAGTGGGACCATGGTGGGAGGTCTGTTATCAGAAAGCCAAGAAGGGCCTTGGGAGGGGTTACATTAACAGAGCATCTTGCTCTGAATGTTAGGAGTAGCTGGCCATTGGGGCTGGGGATGTAGCTCAGTTGGTAGAGTGCCTGCCTTGCAAGCACAAGGCCCTGGGTTCAATCCCCAGCACCACAAAAAAAAAAAAAAAAGAAGAAGAAGTAGCTGGCCAAGGGAGAATGGGCCCGTTTCTGGTGGGAAGAAGGCCTTCAGATTGATGGTTTGGCAGATTTACAGAGTTTGGCATCTGAAGAACTCTAGAAAAAGAGTGATAGAAACTAAAGTTAGAAAAATTGTGAGGGAATCCCAGCTTCTTGGAGGTTGGGGCAAGAGGGTCTCAAGTTCAAGACCAGCCTCAGCCACTTAGTGAGGCCCTCAGAAACTCAGCAAGATCCTGTCTCAAAATAAAAAGCAAAAAGGTCTGAGGCTATGGCTCAGTGGGGGTTTACCCATGGGTTCAATCCTGAGTACCACAAAAAAGAAAAAGAAAGAAGAAAAAGAGGGGGAAGTGAGGGAAGGGGATGGGGAGTGGGAAGAAGAAAGGAGAGTAGGGTAGGGGAGAGAAGGGGAGGGAAGAATTGTGGAGGTGGACCCCAAATGACTTTGTAAGGGCTACCCCTTACAAAGAGATTTTCTTCTCATTGCTATGGAAAAATAAATGATTGGCTTTAGACAGGGGAATGACCAGATCTGATTAGAAACACAAGTTAGAAATGACCATAGCTCAGGCTAGGGTTGTGGCTCCGTGGTAGAGTGCTTGCCTAGCACATGTGAGGCACCTGGTTCCATCCTTGGCACCACATAAAAATAAATAAAATAAAATAAAGGTATTGCATCCATCTACAACTAAAAAAAAATTTTTTAAAAGAAATGACTATATCTGATTACGATTTTAAATGATTATTGCTAATTAGGAGAAAATAGAACATGAAAGAACACTGATATTGCTTTAAAGACCAGTAAAATGTTCCAGGTGAGAGATGAGGGTGCAGTAACAGCAGTGGTGGAGACGTCAGTGACTACATATCTTGGAGGTAATACCAGCAGACAGTTAGAGTTCAAGGCCGTGGCTACGTGGGTCAGTACCGTGGGGCACAATGAGATCCAGCACATTTTAAAAATCAATCTCAAGATAGAATTTTCAACAATTGCTTCTTTTTGACTGTGTATTAAAGACTGAAAAGGGGACGAAACATCTGCTTCAAATCACATTGCTTCCCTTTGTTCAAAAAAGACCATTTCTAGATTTCCAAGTAAAACACAAGAGTTCCCTGGTTTTCACATTAAGCTGCATGTTCATCAGCGAGGGTTCTGGGCTACAGTTGGCCCCACTACACATTTCACTCAGAACAACAGCAGCTTACAGTTCTTTTTTTTTTTTTTTTTTTTTTTTTTTTGATACTGGGAATTGAACCCAGGGACACTCCACCACTGAGCCACATCCCCAGCCCTATTTTGAATTTTATTTAGAGACAGGGTCTCACTGAGTTGCTTAGGGCCTAAGTTGCTGAGGCTGGCTTTGAACTCGAGATCCTCCTGCCTCAGCCTCCCAAGTGCTGGGATTACAGAGTTTACAATTCTTGACCTTCACCTTGGTGGAAGGCTCTGTTGTTAAGAGCTCAGAAATGGCTCAGATTAATTTCAACACAACCACAGGCAAACAAATGATTAAAAATGAGTTTCAGTGCTAGGACATGCTTATGATTCATGAAAAAGTCATCTTCTTAAATACCATACCAGGGGCTTATATGAAGTCAAGGCATAAATACAGCAAATCTTCTGGAGATCCTACAGCTTTACAGGCCTCCAGGTCAGGTGGCATAACCCAGAGCTAAACACCTCCCAGTTCAGGAATCCCAGATATATGTGAAATTACCTGGCAAGATCAAGAATGTAAAATTCAAACTGAATCCCAAAGAATCTTTCAGCTCTATGAGCTTGTGGCTTTATGCCAAGGGTTTTCACTAAGCAAATGACAACCATGTATATCTGAAGCCTTTAAGTGCCACAGTGTAGACACCCTGACAGAAGGAACAGCCCTGGGATCTGAGAAAAGCCTCAGGAGAAACATCTCCCAGCTGCTCCTCCAGGCACGTGCACACACGCGAGATCGCAGGGAGGCTGTGCACATACTCACCTCCAGACACCCATCCCTGCACATTTTTAATCAAAGTCTTTGCCAAAATACGGGTCAAGAATACCAGGGTCTCATTTTCTCCACCAACTGAGAGGAAAAGGGATGCTTGCAGGTTAAGACAACGATCTGCCCTGCCTGGCAAGACTGCACTCTGATATCCACAAACGTGGAGACAAACGGTTTCCTTCAACAGGTCCCTTCCCTTCCTGCCTGTGTTGCAGGCTCTGTGACCCCAGTCCCAGCCATGTCACCAGGACAGCAGAAAGCCCCCAAGGAAGAGAAAAATGGAGCGAACGTGATCTGTGTGAATACAGAAGAATGAACTATTGTGACAGCTTCCTTTTAAGCCGCTCTTTGTGGCAGAACTGAAAAATGACAGAAATGCAGAGGAACAATATGCTGCATGACACCTTTCCTAGTCCATCAATGCAGCGTCCTCCTCCAGGCTGGCCGCTGGCCACCTCCCTGGGTCTAAGCACTTCCTTGCTCGTCATTTTTCTTTTTTTAATGGAATCTCAGCAAACATGCTCATTTTTATTTCATCTTTTTAAAACCTGAAGTGAATTTTTAATCATTAAACAATAATTCTTTATAGGAAAATTTGAAGATCCTATAGATTTTTTTTAAAGTGATACAAAACCCCATAAGCCATAAATACCTACTGATATTTAACAGACAATATTTTTTACAGGGAATAAATATTTCTCTAAGTGACCAAATAGAAATAACATGATACAAACCGTCTGCATTTTAATTTGTGATTTAATATTATATTGAGGCTATGGAGGGTTCACATAAAATTTAATTATTCTTCAAAGTAACTCGTTTCCATATATTTTTATGCAAATAAATGTTTCCAGTATAATCAAACTGTTATGGTTTGGATGTGAGGTGTCCCCCAAAAGCTCACATGTGAGACAATGCAGGAAGTCTCAGAGGAGAAATGATTGGGCTGTAAGAATCTTAACCCAGTGAATTAATCCCTGGAGGGATTAACTGAAGTGGTAGGGTGTGGCTGGAGGAGACTGGAATTGGGGTGTGACTTTGGTCTATATATTTTGTATCTGGAGAGTGGAGACTCTCTCTCTCCCTCTGCTTCCTGTTGATGTGAGCTGCTTCCCTCTGCCACATTCTTCCACCATGATGTTCTGTCTCACCTGGAGCCCCAAGGAATGGAGCCAGCCTTCTATGGACTAAGACCTCTGAAACGGTGAGCCCTCAAATAAACCTTTCTTCCTTTATAACTGTGCTGATCAGATCATTTAGTCACAGCAACAGAAAGCTGACTAAAACATAAGTTTTACAGAAAACAGTTGGTTCATATTTCTAATTTTTTTCATTAGGAAAGTTTTCTTACAGATGAATTTTAGGGTAAGTGAGTTAATCATTTCAGGTTGTTTGTAGTTTTTCTAACCCTTTAAGAACATCTATGTCAAGTGTGTCCTCTCACCAGGATCCAAGGAATTTCTCACCAGGATTGGGGCCACTATTTGTACAAATGATTTGAGTTATAATAGCATAAATGTTAGCTTTATTTAGGCAAAGTTTGTGTTAGTGATGTGTAAGAGTCCTCTAAAATTACAGATATAAATACTTCGCAATATTTGTTTTAGATATTTTCCCATTTCAAATAAATGATTCTAAATAATCTTACCCAAAGACCCCACTTTTCCCAAAGCCCCTCCAGAAACCATTGTTATCTAGAGCAAAACATACTGGATACTTTTCTAATGCCCCATTTATAAGACATTTGGTTTCCTACATTTCAAATAATAAGATTTTTGGTGGTAAAGAATTAATCAACATCAGGCATGCATCACAACTAACAGAAGAAAGAAGATTTGGGATGGTATACATCTCCTTTCTTTCTTACTAAGAGAACTTCTATGACCAAGTGCACAACTTTCCTTGTTTCCCATGCAGGTAGTGGTAGCCATGTGACACCTTCTTCCTGTTCGAATATGGACATGATGTTTGGAAAGGTGTAACTCTTCTCTGACCAAGAGGCAATAAATAAGAAAGCAGAGTAGAAAGACTCAAAGAATTGCTGGAATCACCAATTAGCTGAACCAATAGCAGAACAATTTGTTAGGTAAGCCAACAAAACCTTTGTCTAAGCCACTGTTAGTTCAGTTTTTCATTATTTGCAGCTTAAAGCAATTCTGATTGATATAAATGGTCCTTACTGGCAATGTGGAACTTTATTTGAAATTTGTGACCTTGGAAAACAATGAAGGTTAAGAGATGGCCCCATCCTTTCTGGTCAGCAAAACAGTTTACTTTAGGATACCCCCTTTTCCCACCTGACTTAGATCAGACTCACAGATGCCCTGCCTGTTGACCTATGACAAGTCCAGAACAGATCCTCCAAATTCTCATGCTTTACCTCATAAATGATTAGCTAAACTGCCTGTCCCCACTGATTGATTCGGACAGAATGTTTGTCAACCAAACTGGTAGCACTTTTCTCCTTTCCCCAGGAGTTCTCCAGAACTTCAACCCACCAAGCTTGAGCCAGCATGCAGCCTCTCTTGAGGAGAGGCTGGCCTTGGGGTACAGCATTCTCCAATCTTATCAGATCTTGCCACCCTTTCGTCCCACTTCCTTACACATGCCTCTTTGCAAGCTTTACTCCTCTTTATAAGACCCATTTTCCTAACTTCTGAGGTGCTTGCAGATCCCATGAGCAAAGCACCTTCCCATCACAAGAGTTCCTTCCCCCACTCCTTGAACTCATCCTTTGGAATAAAGGTCTAAGTCTAGATTGTGTTTTATTCAACATTAATGCAGAGTGAAAGAACAGTTCTGAGAAGACTTATGAATATTTACAAGGAAATATGATTGTATATACATCCATTAAAACAGTGTAGAAGCACTGCTAAAATGCAAAGTGGGAAGGGAAGCAGGAGATAATGGACGCTGTAATGGACATTAAATTCTGCCCAGAGACGCAGAACTGCACTGGCCCTGTTCCAGGAAATTAGGTCTACCTCCACTAAGGAGTTCAGGAACAACAACAACAACAACAACAAACAATACTATCAACTCACTGGGATCCACTGTACTCTTGATCCTGAGAAGAAGTCAGGCACAGGCTTCCTCTTGACTTTGCAGCTCAGAATGTGTTTGCCCTTGGTGATCTGGCCGCAGTCATGGATTATCTAGGTAACTATCATCTATCTATCTATCTATCTATCTATCTATCTATCTATCTATGAATTCTATGAATGAATTTAACCCAGGACAATTTGCCACTGAGGGACATCCCCAGTCCTTTTTATTTTTTATTTTGAGACAGGGTCTCACTAAGTTGCTTTGAGTCTCACTAAATTGCTGAGGCTGGCCTTGAACTTGCTATCCTTCTGCCTCAACCTCCCGAGCCACTAGGATTATAGGTGTGCACCACCACACCCAGCAGAGAGACAGTATTTCATATTTGAAGTTTTTCAATCATGTTGACATGCCAAGAATTCTTTCAGTAATACTAGTAATTGGGTATTTTTTAAGCCAAAAAGTTTCCAAAAAGTTCATATTCATTCATAATCATTGACACAGACAGAGAAGCCAGTGTTTTCTCCATCTATATGAGAGGAAATGAAGATCAGAGAAGCTAAATTTCTTGCCTTGAGTCCAACAGCTAGTATTGGGACAGACTGAAAGTGAAAGTGAATCTTTGACCCTGGCCCCTTCTCTGTACAATGTCTCCTTATTTATCTCTACTCTCTCTGCATGTTTTCTCCAAACCACACACTAATGATTATGATAAGGATCATCACTTAGGCTCACAGAGCAGGAAGGGGCCCTAGGTCACTCAGCCAAGAGTCAGCTGAGGTGGCTGTGGCAGCAAATCCCTGATGGAAATATGTCCCCCTCCTTCCTGAAGCCGCACTCCAGCTCCAGACCACCCAGGATGGCCCTGTACTGAGACACTCCCCTCAGCCTGGTGCACTTGCCCAGAGGGACCAAAGAGATACTGGAGGGCTCAGACAAAGTCCTGAGGAAAGGCAGCAGTGGAGTCAGGGTGAATGCTGATGAGGTCCTGTGCCAAGTTTTTCCTTCTATTATCCCTTATAGTCATCTCATAAACCCTGCAGCCGGAGAAGAGAGCATGGTAGTCACAACATGGGCTTGAAGTCACCGTCCAGGTGGGGTCCAAGTTCTCCCTATTCACCTGCAATGTGGGTCTTAATAAGAATTTCTATTTCATGGAATGGCTACAAGGATTAGATTAGATACATCTAAAGGTCTGGAATGGGGAGCATATAGATATGATGATCTCCTTTTTCCTGATTAAAGAACTCAGCATTCAGAACCAAAACGGGATCCACATTTTTAGGGAAACCAGTGTTTATGAAGTACCTGCTCTAAGCCAGGCACTGCACATGGTGATGAAGACTCAAGATAATCCTGTGATGGAGGCTAGGGAGGGGACACATGACTAGGAAATTTGCTACTGATATCACTATTTCATTATTATTATTTTTTTTAAATGGGGCTTGAACCCAGGGTGACTTAGCCACTGAGACACATTCCCTCCCCCACTTAATTTTAATGCTTTTTTTTTTTTTTTTAAATTTCAAGACAGGGCCTCATCAAGTCCTTAGGGCCTTGCTAAATTGCTAGGCTGGCCTCAAACTTGCAATCCTCCTGCCTCAGCTGCTTCAGTCACAGGTATTATAGGTGTATGCCACCATGCCTGGCCTGATATCACTGATTTTTAAGATGTGATTCTGGCTATCCAGTCTAAATTCAAGTCATTATTTTTCTTAGCAATGGTGATTCTAATACATTTTTTAAGTTGTGCAATTTATTATCGATTGCATTCACAAAGGATTTTGAAAAATATTGGTGCTAGTACACTTATTTTTCCTAAGGAGAATACATTCTGAAAAAACTGTCGTATCTTAACAAAATGTTTGCAAGTGACCTTTGCAATCCCCACATGGGAGGATCTCTTGTAGGTGCCAGCTCCTCACCACATCCACCATGACCTGACCTTGAGAAAGGTGCCATTCATGCCATTTAATTCTTGGTGTCTACCTGCATTCACAGGAGCCCGGAGGAGTCACGCTTCTTTAAGTCTGCGAGTGTGCATGGACTTGCTTTGCCTTTCACAGAAGTGCTCATTTGTACTCCTCATGGAGACAGGAAATCTCCAGGTGCACATCTATAAGCTGGCCTACTTCCAGCCACCTGCGGCACTTAACAGACTCAGATGGTAAGGAATGCAAGAATTCTCACCAGAGTTAAATAGTGCTAATGGCAGAAGTCAAAGTTGAAGTTGCTTCTGGGAAGCATGTACCAAGACTGAACAAAGAAAACAGTCGACTAAATCTGATTTAATAATTGAGATCTAAGAAAACATAATAGGTTCAATCTTGAAGAGCTGCATAGAGTTAGTGAAATAATAATGATAGCTAATATCGATTGTGTACTTATTGAATTCCAGGCACTGAACTGAGTGTTTTACATGGATTATTAGTCCACTTAGTTCCCACCTCAACATGAAGTGGGTACCATACTTCATATCATTGTGTGAAATGTTTCCTTACTTTCCTGATAAAGCTTAAAGATGTTCTGAGAAGTGTCCAGAAAAGGCAAATGTATAGAGACAAGAACCTCTGTTTGACATTACCCCAATTCACCTCTGGTTCATCTCAGGTATTGTTATGGTGCAATGCCCCAGAATCCAGAGTGTCCAAGTCCGTCACTACAAGTCACCTCTCCTCTCAAGGGTTTCCAAGGCTGAATGAAAACTCAGCTGCATGTGATTATTAGCTAATAATAATAACCTCCAGGCAGGGATCTAGAGAAAGATGAGGTAGGAGTGTGAAGCTTGACCTGCCTCTGGAAACAGAACACTCTCTCACCTCCTGCCATTCTCATCCTGTCTCCAGCCACATGATCACCCCCAAAGGGAAGTGAGGAGACTAGGACCCAGCGCTTGCATATCTGCACAAGTGTATCCTCAGGGGATTCAGAAGAGAAGAGAGAACTTGCCTTGGTTTCCAGCAGGAAGTAGAAGAAGGCCACAGGGGATGTCCAGCTTTCAGACATGGCGACCCTGCCCACTGGTATAATACAATTCAATAAGTGTCCTGAGTTTAGCCATTGTCTTCTCAATCACATTGGTAACCAGAAAGGTAGATGGGAGCAGAATAGTCTGTTAATCTTTTTTTTTAAATTATTTTATTTCACTCACTTATTTATTATTATTATTATTATTATTATTATTATTATTATTATTTAACATGGTATTAAGGATGAAATGTAGTGCCTCACACATGCTAAGCAAGTGCTCTATCACTGAGCCACAACCCCACCCCCAGCTCTGTTTATCTTGAAGTAAAAGAAGTTCTTGATACAAACAGGATTCCATTCCATGGGGGCAGAGGTGGAGGGGGACACTGTTCTCAGTGAGTTGAATCTGAGGACCTCTCCTACTGCCAAACCCCCCCTGAGCCTTCCTGAATGAATGCAGCTTTTTCCCAGTTAGATGGGACTTCCAGTATGTTAACAGGTCAGCAGCACAAGAGAACAGTTCCTGGGAAAGTTCTGTTTGCTACTCAACCAGCTTTTCAATGAGAGCCCTATCCAGCAATCAAAGCACAAGGAACACAGTCATTTAGAATTAATTAAGTTAATTGAATTAATTAAATGACTGTGCTAGGCATTTAGAGTTAAAACTTCCTAAGTCGGCCATCAGCCAGATCTTTGTAGTCCAACATTTAGTTACCTAAATGGAAGCTGTGACCCTCTGCATGCCTATGCCCAGTCTATGGGTATACAGCCTGCTATGGCCCTGTGATACAGCCCAAAGCTCCTGCAAATCAGAGGAAAAGCTCTCCTAAGTGGCCCATAGCATTCTTCCAGGAGAGTTTCTTCCCTCTGCTCTGGTTATCATGTTCACTTCCAAGTGGACATTAATCTAAAAGTCAAGGAGAGGGAATCTTACAGTGGACATTGACTTTGTCCTAAGCTATTCCTTTTTCTTACTCTCACCTTTGTGTTTCGTGGCTTCTCATCTCTAGGAGTCTCTTCTGCCTCTGACTTTATCTATCAATGTCAGAACACCCTCAGGTACAATAATAGACGCTCCCAGTACACCAGGGGTTCTCAAAGTATGGTCCGTGGACCAGCCGCGTCAGCATCCCTCACAAACTGGTTAGAAATACAGTGCAAAAAATAAATAAGTAAATAGTGTGTGAGTGTGTACAGAATACACACTCAGAATACATACAGAATCAGAAACTTTGGGATTGAGATCTTAACTATGAATGTTAAGAGGTTATAGGTGATTCTAATGAACACTCAGGTTTGGGAACCACATCGTCAAGGAAATGAGCAAGATGAGATCCAGGGAATTTAGTTCTCTCAACAATCCTGCAAGGTATTATCCTTGTTTTACAAATGAGGAGCTTTGATTTCAAAGCAAAGGGTAATTAGATTGACCTCACCTAGCTAGCCAGCGGGGCCTGTCTCCTGGCCACTGTCAGCCTCAGCTGCCATAAGTTCTGTCAGGCTTCTGACTCTTTGTGGAAAATACAAGCTGAGCCTGGCTCAGAGACCAGCACTCAGTGTTCCCTCTGCTTCAGTGATTTAAAAGCTAGTGTGCTTATTTGAGTTTCCTGGGAAACTTTTAACATTTTCTTAAAACAACATTTTATTATGAAGGATCTCAAACATACACAAAGAACAGATAACCAGCCCCCACACATAAGAGGAAATTTTGAAGAGGACCACCCAAGCACGGACCTAGAACAATTAAATCTGAATCCCTAGAGTAATTTTTAAAGCTCCCCCTATAATTCTAATGTGCGTGAGCTTTGAAACACACACTTGAATACTTGCCTCCATCTATTTGCATGATTTAATCCCTTGCTTCACTTGTGTCTCCACCCTAACGTGGCACCCTGGAGAAGTTTTCCAGACTCCACTCTCTGAGGGGGTATCACATCACTGCTGGCTGCCCCTGCCATGCTCCTCTCCACCCTTTGATCCCACTTTCTTTTCTTCTTAGCATTTTCTCCTCCAACATTTTGTTTCATACTGTGAGACTTACTATCACCAATGAATATGATTTATGTTCAAGAGACCTGTTATTGAAGCAGCATGACCCTCTTTCTTGTCTACCCCTCACTCATGTCTGCTGGGGCACCAGCCCATGGGAGACACTAGATGGTTATCTGCCAAATGAGCCAATGAACAGAGCAGAGCAGAATTGAGATTTTAACCCAGAACCATCTCACTCCAAAGTCGATGTTCTTTCCATGAATACCACATGGCTGACTTGGACTAGTTCTGTTTATCGAAATAGACTTGTACATGCTAGTAACTAGCTAGAAGGTTTTTTGTGGCTCACCTAACCACTCTGGGTCTTATTTCCATTTGTAAAATAAGAAGCGAAGCTCACCCTTGCCTACCTTCCAGATCTGGGGATAAATAAAAATTTACATGTGACTGTGTTTATAACTGCAGCATCAGGTCAAGGTAAATTATTACCCTTACAACATGGGAAGGAAAGAAGAGGAAATGGAAGAAAATTGAGTAAGCAAAGGAAGCAAAAAAAAAAAAAAAGAGGGTGATGTTGAACAGAATGGTTTAGAAGAAACTGTCTAAATGTTGCTATTTAATAGAAAAGGAGAAACCAAAAAATACATCAAAAGCACTCATTTGTCTGAGAATGGGATTCAGACTTATTTGTATCTGCTATAAAAAGGACACAATCTTATTTTTTTAATGCGGAATATAATTTATTGGTTACATTGAAAACTCTTTCAAGTGCCTTTGTGTTTATTTCAGTCTTTTTGAAACACCTAACAGCAACTTTCTCACAGCCTCATTCAGACAGGATCAGTTTTGGGTTTCCTCATCCTTGTTTCAAGACCTGTTAAAAGGAGCTCCAAGGAGCTACATGGCAGGTCTTGGGTTAATCATCACAGATGCTGAGTGTGGGAGGCCAAGCAAAGGAAGAATAATAGTCACCTTAACTGCCACACCGTGGCAGGCATACTAAGCATGATCAGGTCTTATTTTTGTCAACTTTTGACACTGTGACTAAAATATCCAACAAGAACAATTTAGAGGAGGAAAAATTTATTTTGGCTCATAGTTTCAGAGTCTCAGTACCTGGTCAGCTGACTCCACAGCTCTGGGCCCAGGTGAGGCAAAACATCATGGCAGAAGGGTGTGGCAGAGAAAGGCAGTTCAGCACATGGCAACCAGGAAGCAGAGAGAAAGCTCTACTTATACCCCAAAATATAAGCCCCAAAAGCCACCCGTGACCTCCTTTCTTCAGTCAGACTCTACCTGCCTACAGTTATTACCCAGTTAATCCACATAAGTGAAGTAATCCACCAACTGGGTTAGGCTGTCATAACTTAATTGTTTTGCCTCTGAACATTCTTGGAACAGGATGAAGCTGGAAAAGGTGAGTTGAGACAACACTAGTTTAGCATACCCACCAGGCATCCTTTGCCTTCTGTTCAGACAGACACAGTGTTTACGACACAAATCTGAAGTCAGTTTGATTCTGATGCCAGTTCAAATGTTGACTAATCAATGAAACCCTTCCATGCACTCATTTCCATGTGGACACAAAGGTGACAACCACAGTGCCTTATCACAGAGTTGATGTAAGGATGAAGTAAGTCGGTATCTTCAAAGCATGTAGTTCCTGGATTGGCCATTACAATGACAATGGGTAATTTTTAGATCAATAGTGCCACTGACAAGGAGGAGATAAGATCACAGCCTTTCTTTCAGGTGCTTGATGTGTAGGATCCAGGAGAGGAAAGAAGTCATTGCAATCCTAGGTGACAGGTGCTGAGTACCCAAAGTGTCAAAGGTAAATGAAAGAAAAGGGAAGAAAATGGGTCAGACGCCAGGTATGTGTGAAAGTTGAACAAAATTTGGCAAATGTCTTGATCTGGTTGGTAGGGGAAATGGAATCATCAGGAAAAAAATAGAGGGATTTATTCTGAAAACATGTCCATTTGCACAGTAAGGTGTTTAAGTCTCATTAGAAAATAATTTCCTCTGTTCTAGACTGAAAACTTCTCATTCATGTTTTTATGACCAATGGCCCTGGTCACAGTAGGCTTTCAGAGTTTGTTGAATGAGTAGCTGCCATCCTCATGGAGACACAAATGCCACAGAGGGACACATCTTCCTCTTGATGCCTTTGAGACCAGGTTGGTAAAACACAAAAGGACTGCTAGGAGTTCTTTACATCTACCAAGGTTTGAACTGAAGATATTGTAACAGGGTCCACTTCATGCTTTTAACATAACCTTTGCAGGTTATTTTTAAATTGACATTTTTTTTCTCTAACTTCTCCTATCTCCCTTCTTAACCATGAGGGAGCAAGATAAACCTTCTTCCTATCCTAGATTGAGTTATCTGTCCCTAAGCATACACACCACAGGAATGAAGTCATTCAGACTTTGGGGATGGTGCCAGAAAACCTAAGGAAATACTTTCAGGGTTACCAGTGACAGAGCACACCTGGAACACCACCTCAAATCACGTCTGTTCTCTCTAACAGAATCACAGCCTCTAGGACAGGAATCCCTTGTGTTTCTCCCTTGCTAGCAAAGCAATGAAACTTCTTTTTCCTTTTTATCAAAACCACATCCTCATTATTGGATTGGCATAGGGCTTGAACTTTCAGTAATAATATAAACAAAGCCATTACCAGGCTG
The DNA here is from genome assembly GCA_020662805.1 of Glaucomys volans. Lineage (NCBI taxonomy): Eukaryota > Metazoa > Chordata > Mammalia > Rodentia > Sciuridae > Glaucomys > Glaucomys volans. The sequence goes on along the minus strand of JAJEJO010000536.1, from coordinate 466,384 downwards.
GTAATTATCACCAGGAGATTAAGGTCCCTAAAATGTCAGGAACCTAGAGTAGAATTTCATATTAAAATCAGGTCAATGATGCTCACCAAAATATAACTTATATTGAAAAAAGTACATGTGACAGTTTGCCCACTTCCAATACCCGTTTTGTTCTGGATGATGAAAGGGCCTTATCAATTAATTTGTAAGCATTCAAGTTAGCATATTCTACTTCCCAGTAACTGGGGAGGGATGAACTATCTTCAAAGCAAATATATATGTTTAAAGAGAGGGAATTTCTTCATGATACCAACATTCTCTGTTTATTTTTAGAATTTCTCAACCTTGGCAATATATTATAATTTGGAGCAGGTTAATCCTTCAGTTGGAATTGGTCTTGTGCATTGTAGAGTTATACATGGCTCTTTCACACATCTGACAAATTTGAAATTCTTAATTTCTGTTCAATAGATGAGCAAATTCTTACTACTGCAAATGTTTCTGCTTTCTGTTTCAGAATATAAAAATGCTATATTTACCCTACACTAAAATATAATTGCTTTAAAAGCTACCACAGGTCTAACAGTCACAAGATCATGAACCGTCCAATCCCATTTCTGCCATGAACTTGGTTAGTCCCCTTGGGGAGCTGCCCCATCCCCACACCGCAGGTCTGTTTCTTCCATCTGTGAGCCCGAGGTTGAATTGGGTGAGTGTTAGAGATCCTCCCTCCTCTAGCCCTACAACACTCTGGTTCTCTGCCAGGAAATTTTGATTTCTACTTAAGACACCTGGAGGTGACTTTTAACCTGAATGGCATAGAGCTCCCATCACAGAAAGCAACTGATGACAAGACTAAGGGGACAAGCCTTGGGTGCAGAGCTTTCCACTCAGATGGGGAGCTGGTTTCAAAGGCTTCCAGTAAAACCCAAGAATTCCTTAATAACCAACCGCATTCCTTCTACACCTTTGGCTAATCTTTCTGCCTCAATCAAGTTATTAGATTCAATTTCAGAATCAATTTGTTAGGTGCAACTTAAAGAAAGGCCAAAAGAAGCAGGTCAGTCATGAGACTGGGGATATATATGGTAGGTCTCTCCTCTGCACCCTGCACATGTGGTCCCTGAAAGTCCTCTCGCTTTTCCACCTTATCCGAGCTCTGGGATACCGCCCCACCCCCGTTTCCCCTCACACGCCAGGGCACCCATTAAGCAGCAGGAACCCATGTCCCTAACAAGTATGTGCATGGCCCAGGAAGCAGCCCACCCACGTTATAACTCTGCTGTTAACTTCTAACGAACTGCTTCCCGAGTCGGGCCTGACCTGAGGCTGAACTCGCTGACCTCCCAATTCCCGAAGAGCTGCACGGGGCAAAGTCACTCGCGGGCACCGCCCGGCGCGCGCCCCAGAGGAGCCGCGGGGCCCTGTCCGCGGGGGCAGCGTTCGATCGCGGGTCCCTGCGACCCCCGGGGGCTGGCGGCTACCTGGTCCAGCTGCCGGTAGATGCTGATGCCCAAGGACTCCACCAACAGCTGCCAGTCGCCCTGGGCCAGTGCGGGCTGCTGGAGCTCGGCGCAGGCCTCCCGGAACTCCTCCTCGGAGAAGCCGCCCGCCGCGGGTTCCATCCTTCCGCAGCCAGGGCCGCTCAGCCTGCAGAGCAAGCAGGCGACAGGCTTGGTTTGTGCTCCGGGGCGGGATGACAAGGTGGCCACAGTGCGATTGGCAAGGAACACAGAAGAAGGCGGGACTTAGGTAGGGGGCGGGGTCGACAGGATGGCCCTTAAAGTGGGCGGGGCTGAGTAAGGTGTGGAGAGGCTGGAAAAAGTAATCTAGAGAAAAGTGGGAATTGATCTGGGGAAAGAGGGAGGGGCTAGAGAACTGGGGACACTTCCAGAGGGAAGGGACAAGTAAGAGAAAGGAAGACACTAGTGTCACTGTGGAAACGCCTCATCAGGAGCTCTTCCCCGATATCCTCCAAACCTGCGTGGGGGGTCTCCGACCTCTTTGAAGAAGTCCCTTTGGTAGACTTGGGAAGTGAGAAGGGCAGAGCTGAAATGCTTAAAAATCTTAGAGGTCAGATGCTAAACTGTATTTCAATATTATTTCTCTTCTTTCTGTTATGCATTTTAAAACACTATTCCAAGAAGGGATCCGTGGGACTCACCAGAGAGCCAAAGGAATTCAGCGCACAAAACCAGTTAGGAAATCTAATCCACAGTGAATGTACAAGGTTACTTGCCAACCCGAAGGGTAAAACCTTACCTGAAAGGCCTCATGGCATTCATCCAGGATTTCTGCAGCTTGCATAATTTAGATCTTTGTGCATCTCAAAAATCTTTTGTTGCTTTGCAGTCCCTTGGGTATTACTATATTACCCACCAGAAGACTCTACTTGACTTTGAATAAAGTAGGTAGCTTAAACATCAAAATGATGTAATAGCCACACAAATGCCAATACATTCTAGAAACCAGGTTTTCTAATCTCTAAAATGGGTCAAGAATTGTACTACCAGCTACCAAGGATGAAGAATGTATTAGTAAATGTCTGTCAAAGCAAATGTTCAATGAAAATTTCCACTTGTTTTACATTACCATATTGAAATGTCACTCTTTTTGTGCTTGAAAGACAGTTAATGGAAAATTCTGTTTATAGCAATTTACACGAAGGGAAACAAGATCACATTTGACAGTTTGCTTCCATGCAGCTAAGTTACTGCTTTATTCAATTCAGTGCCATTTCTCTTTTCTTGTAGAGGGGTGGAAGAGGGAAGTGATGTTTTTCTGTACTAAATACACAAAAGGTTTAGAGACGTACTTTCTTACTTTTGTATAATGACTTGCAAATTTTCTCTTATTTGTAAAAACTATTTTTTATTTATTTAAAAATTTTAAAATTTATTTCAATTAGTTGTGCATGACAGTAGAATGCATTTATGCATTGTGATAGATCATATATAAATGGAGTGTAAATTCTCACTTTTCTGATTGTACATGTTGTAGGATCACATCAGTCATGCAGTCATGTATGTACATGAGGTAATGTCTGTTTCACTCTACTATCCTTCCTACTCCCATGCCCCTTCCCCTCCCTTCACTCCCCTCTACCTAATATAAAGTAACTCTATTCTTCCCTATACCCCCCCTGCCCCATCTCTGCTTACTGTGAATTAGCATCTGCATATCAGAGAAAACATTCAGCCTTTGGTTTTTTGGGTTTGTCTTATCTTCATTAGCATGATATTCTCTAACGTCATCCATTTACTAGCAAATGCCATAATTTCATTCCCCTTTAAAGCTGAGCAATATTCCATCATATATATATTCCACATATATATGTATATCTACACATGTACATACACACACACGCACACACACACACACACACACACCACATTTTGTTTTTGCATTCATCTGTTGAAGGGCACCTAGGTTGGTTCCATAGTTTAGCTATTGTGAGTTGAGCTTTAAATAAAATGCATTACTTTAAACAAGCAATTGGCCATAAAGCTTTTTTTTTTTTTTTTTTGGTACCACTGATTGAACATAGGGGTGTCTAAACACTAAGCCACATCCCCAGCCCATTTTATTTTTTTATTTTGAGACAAGGTTTCACTTAGGTTGCCTAGGGCCTTGCTAAATTGCTGAGACTAGCCTTGAATTTGAAATCCTCCTGCCTCAGCCTCCTGAGTTGCTGGGATTGCAGATGTGCTCCACCATGCCCAACTTATTATGAAGCATTTTGTATCCACTATATACATGTCACCCTGATGAAGCTATATTGTCATCACCCTACAATATGATTATGATTCATCAATAAGGCCAAGAGTATGAGTGGCTTCATGCAAGATATAAGAAATAAAGCATGGAATGAAAATTTCATTGACTACATATGTTTAAAAATTTGTTATCATGAAACTTAGGAGAAAAATACACATACATTTGGACATGTTGAGATTTATACACATGTTTATTTTATTAAAGTTGATGCAGGACATAACAATGTTGGGAAGTAGATTTTATTTTGTGCACTCTGAAAGACCTAGAAAAGACTTAGAAAAGGGTCTAGAAAAGCCTGCTTTCCTTGAACATTTGCCTTCAGAGGCCAGTCAGTTTCCAAGAGTCCGGGCAGCGGTGGGGTAGAAACTCTCTGGAGGAGCTTCTGTCAACACATATCAAAAGCCTGGCATCAAACATAGAAATGCTCAATAAGAGGTTCCCAAAATAGTTTTGAATGCTGATCTTAGCTGAAAATAAAAGAAACGTACCTTCCAGATTTCAGAAAATGAAGAATGAAACCCAGTGACACACACCCCTACATAGTCTTAGCATGGGTGACCCCTGCTCCACACCCCTGTCCTCCTGTGGAGGAACTCCTAGCAGAGCAAGTAATGCTTTTACCCTCATTCATTCACTGAACTCCTCAGAGGAGGGGTGATTTAAATGGCTGATGGGTTTAGGAGAAGGGACTAGCAGCCAGGCTGGATCAACCCCTCCTGGTTCCTTTCTGAAAGCTATCAACTTACAGAAAACATGCCTTTTGCCATAGGCTGGGTCAAGGAGGAGGGCACTGCCTCTAGAATCCAGGTAGGCAGGGTGCTGTCATGCTATTGTTGCCAAAGACCCAAGGCCTATTCTCTAAACTGGTTTCTTATAGTAAAGGCAAAAATCTGATCCACTTCAGCATTACAGGTAGGGAAGGCAGAACTGTTTTATTAGGAGCTCCCTAAAATCCAAACAGACAGAAGCTCTAGGGGTTGCAGGTTGAGGCTGCATTATTCACATATGAACAGAGGACATGAAGCTGGGCACAGTGGTGTACACTTGTAATCCCAACCTCTTGGGAGGCTAAGGCAGGAGGATTGCGAGTTCAAAGCCAGCCTTAGCAAGAGCAAGGCGCTCAGCAACTCAGGAGACCCTGTCTCTAAATAAAATACAAAATAGGGCTGGGGATGTGGCTCAGTGGCTGAGTGCCCCTGAATTTAATTCCTGGTTCCAAAAAATAAAATAAAATAAAAATATAAAAAGGGTCAGGGAC
>JAJEJO010000536.1:407830-456065 GCA_020662805.1 Glaucomys volans | reverse complement strand
AGTTGCTTAGGGCCTCGCTAGGTTGCTGAGGCTGGCTTTGAACTGGCAATCCTCCTGACTCAGCCTCCCAAGTCGCTTGGATTGTAGGTGTGCACCACTATGCCCGGCTTAAATGACCATTTTGATCAATTCAAAATATAAATCCAATGAGACTTGAATAAAAATTCATGAAGAATGTGCAAAGCACATGGCATGCCAATTCTAAGATTCAGAGGGTCAAGAAATTTGAAAAAGTGGGAAAGCAACTTCTGTAAGTAGAGATGAAAAAAAGAGGAAACCTACTTCCCCATATATTAGAATGTATCATGAAGAAGACCATGTGATATTGATTCAGCACTAGGAAAAAGCAATTATACAACTAAACAGCTTTCTAATCCAAAAAGAAATCCTTGTGCCTATTGAAACAGCACATGAAAGAGGATGGCCTGTTAGAAAAGTAGTATTGAAACAATTGTCCTTATTTGTAAAAATGATATTTCTCTATCAATCATCCATAAATGTAAATTCCATAAAGTCATTAATTATAGAAAGCATGGTATTGAAACTTACAGATGATAATAAAGGAATTAACCTTCATGACTGTTTCCATATGAGGTTGTCCCCCCAAAAGCTCATGTTAGACAATGAAGAAATGTTCAGAGGTGAAATATTTAGATTATGGGAATTGAGACCTAATCAGTGAATTAATCCATTTGATGGATTAGTGATCTGAGTGGATGATTGGGTGGTAACTATAGGCAGGTGGGGCATGACTAGAAGTGGGCAACTGAGGACATGTCCTTGGGGATTAAACTCTGTCCCAGTCTCCTCTCTCTCTCTCTCTCTCTCTCTCTCTCTCTCTCTCTCTCTCTCCCCCTCTCTCTCTCCATGTTTCCCAGCTGCCATGAGCAGAGCAGCTTTCCTCCACCATGCCCCACTTCCACCATGATGTTCTGCCTCACCTCAGGCCCAGAGCAATGCTGTGAGCTCACCATGGATTGAGACTCTGAAAGCATAGGCCAAAATAAACTTTTCCTCCATGAAGTTATTTTTGTCAGGTATTTTGGTCACAGTGATGAAAAGCTGACGAACACAATGTCCTGAGAGTTCAGAAGATTTCTTAAAGTCATAAAGCAGCACAAACCATAAAAGTAAAAATTAGCTATTATCTACATTAAAAAGCTTATAGACCATAAATATATACACCATAAATAAGTTATGCACATAATAAACATGTTATACAAATAAATTAAAATCTGATTGATAGATTGATAGAAGGCATTTGTTACTCACATAGTCAACCTAAGACAAATAGTGAAAATATGCATCAAACTCCAAGAAATCAGTGAAGAAAACCCAACCAATGCAACTGAAAATATGAACAGTGGAAAAAAAATGGCACATAAATAATAAGTATTTGGTTCTATTTGAAAAATAGTTGGGGAAATGCAAAATAAGCCAATTTATTTATATAAAATTGGCAAAACCTTAAGAATGTGACATCAACTCTTGGAAAATATATAGGGAAATGAAAGCTCTGATGTAAAACTGTCTGGTTAAAGTACAGAGTGAAAAGCAATTTGACAAGACCCATGGAGTCTGAAGACGCACATGCTCTTGAAACATGTAGGTGCACTTCTGACTACTCCTGAGATAACTGAAAATATTATATACAGATGCACACAGTTTAATGGCAAAAAAAATTGTCAACAGAAATATCAAACCACAGAATAAGCAGGTTAATTGTGATATATTCATTCCACAGTTTTTGGAATGATAAAAAAGAAAACTCTACTTCTATATCATGGGTTAACCTTGAAACACCGTTGAATGAAGAAAACAAGTTACAGAAGGATTCACAGAGTAAGTACCTTGTAGTGTCCATGAACTATTCACGAATTCCAAAACATCTAAGATGCATATGGGTAGGATTCCCAAGAACATCGACAGCAGCTGTAACATTTTACTTGTTTAAAAATTTATGAAGAAGTTTCTCTCTTCACATTCTTAATTGTTTTCTTTGCTGTGCAGTAGATTTTTAGCTTGATGTTATCCCATTTATTAACTTTGGCATTATTTCCTAAACTTTAGGGTTTCCATTCAGAAAGTCATTGCCTGTGTCTATACCCTGAAGTGTTGACCTTGTTTTTCTTCTGAGTTGCATGTCAAGAGAGAACTTACAGAATGGGAGAAGAATGTTTGCCAGGTTCTCTTTTGACAGAGGGTTAGTATCTAGAATATATGCAAACTCAAAAAACAACATAAAAGAAACTACCCAATTAATAAATGGGCAAATAAATTAAACAGACACTTCTCAAAAGAGGAAATACAAATGCCCATCAAATATATGAAAAAATGTTCAACATCATTAACAATTAGGGAAATGCCAAGCAAAACTACACTGAGATTTCATCTCACCCTTACAAGGCTCCCTGGTTGCTGAGCTGCAGAGGAAGCCCAATAATTCCCAGAGAGAAGCAGCAGTGAAGCAGTGGAGTGTGTGGGTAGCAAGTAAGGGCCACAGCAGTGCACAGCCTGCCATGTCAGCACAGGCCCAAGGCACAGTGGACCAGCACCAAGGTGAACCCAGGTGTGCCAGCCTATCACCCCATGGTGGCCTGGCTGGGGCTGGGTACATATTCCCACCATAGAAGCCCAGACAGCACTGCGACTCCAGACTCCTCAGCATGCAAAACCCACTCTATCCACCCACTTCAACCTCCTGCAAAGATGTGATTTCAAATGGGCAGCAAAAAAAATGGAAGTGGAAAATACCTGAATGGAAGTTTGGATTCAAGAGTTAACCAATAGCATTAGTATTTTCCCAAACCTTGATTAGCATAAATTTGGACCAATAGCATTAGGACTTCTCCAAATCCTAATTAGCATGAGTTTGGACCTGTAGCATGGACCCAAGTGCTTTATCAACCTCTAGCTTAGCACATTCAGACACCAACCCCTGTTGGGTCCCCTGTTGCCCTGTGTGCAATCTTGTTTCTCTCCACACTTGAATAAATCCTTCTCTTACACTCACTCATCCTTGTCTGTTAATTTCATTCTTTAAAGTCACAAGACAAGCACCCAGAAAGAAGAAATTGGCAGTGAGCTGCTGGCGTCTGCTGCAACTCTGGAAGGCACAGCCCTCCGTTAAAAGCTGCAACACCATTTCTTGGCTGCAGCACCTTGCAGCATGGTGCAGACCCCACCTGCCAGCAGAAGCAGGGAAATTCCAGTTTCAACACCAGTCATGAAGAATGCAAACAATCATAAATGCTGGAGAGGATATGGAGAAAAAGGAACACTCTTACATTGTTGGAGGGATTGTAATTAGTATAACCACTGTAAAAATCAATATGGAGGATCCTTGAAAGTCTAGACCCACTTATACCACTCCTCAGTATCTATCTTAAAGAATTAAAGTCCTCAGACTATAGTGACACGTGCACACCCACGTTTATAGCGGCGCAATTCACAATAGCCAAAGCATGGAGCCAGCCTAGGTGTCCATCAACAGATAAATGAAGAAAATGTGAAATATATAGGCAAGTATCAAAATTTTATTCAGCCATAAAGAAAAATGAAATTATGTCATTTGCATGAAAATGGATGGAATTTGAGACCATTTTTGTTAAATAAAATAAGCCAAACACAAAAGGTCAAGGGTAACACGTTTCCTCTCAGACGTGGAAGCTAGAGAGGAAAAATGAAAAGAAAGGTATGTCTGTGTGTGGAGGATGGGGAGAATCCCATGAAAATCGAAGGGAAGCCTGGTGCAGTGGCTCACACTTGTAATCCCAGTGGCTCAGGAGACTGAGGCAAGAGGATCTTGAGTTCAAAGCCAGCCTCAACAAGAGCAAGGTGCTAAGCAACTCAGTGAGACCCTGACTAAATAAAATACAAAATAGGGCTGGGGAAGTGGCTAGTGGTTGAGTGTCCCTGAGTTCAATCCCTGGTACCCCCACCAAAAAATACAAAACAGAAAATCAAAGGGAAATCTGTAGAAGAAAGGGATAAGGGAATGGGAGGAGGGAAAGGCTGGGGGAATGTGCTGGGGAGTGATTTTGGCCAAATTATATTGTTATATTTTGCGAAGGTATGAATATGTAACAACAAATCCCATTATTGTATACAACTATAATGCTTCAATAAAAATGTGGAAAGAAAAAGTTATGAAGTAAATATGATACAATATCAACAAGGTATGTGCTGGGTGGTGGATTCATGAATGCTTTATTATTCTCTTTGTCAGTATACCTAAAATTTGCATAATTTCAACAAATGCAGAAAACAATTCTATTAAAAGTGTACTGCTATTACCATTTAAAATAGCAGAAGAAAAAGAAAAGCAAGCACTATTATGAAATTTTATGAAAAATGATTGAATGAATGACTGCTTATGAATGCCTAACTTCACACAGAGCACATACACATTTTGAAATTGATCAGTGTTTATTTAAAAATTGGAGGAAGAAGTATATCTATTCTTATTTACTAGTAAAAACTTATGCACCAAGCAACAAGTGAATGAAATACAAGGTATCACAGAGAAAAGTTCTGGTAAAAGAGCTTTTCACTTCTCCTGGGGATATAGAAATCACGGTTCTAAACACTTGAAAGCACCAGGAAAGCCATTTTAATTTTTTTAAAACCTGCTTGCTCTATAGAAATATAAAAATAATATAATAATATCTACTCCAAGGTTTTGCTGAATCGATTAAGCATACAGTACAGATAAAAGCGCTCTGTAAAGTGAAAATCGACACTTTCCAATAGAAATTTCTAAATTCCAGCAGTTTATTTGAATCTGTTTCAGTTGTCATCTTGAACTCTTTCATTCCATTCTATTTTCTATTTGTAAAATTGTTATGATCTGGATGTTGAATGTCCCCCACAAAGGCCATATGCTGAAAGCTTGGTCACCAGCCTGATGTTCTATGTGGTGAGGTGGAGCTCCACCTTCTATTTAGGAGGTGGAGCCTAGCGGAAGGATGTTAGGTCATTAGGAGCAAGCATTGGAGACCCTGCCTCCTTTCTCTCTTTCTTTGGTTCCCAGACACCATGAGGTGAGCAGGGTTCCTCCACTGTGTGTTTCTGTCATGATCATACACCCAAAGGCAGTGGCACAAAGAGACAATGGAACTGAAACCTCTAAAACTATGTGCCCAAATAAACATTTTCCTCCTTATAAGTTGATTTTTCTCAGGTACTCTGTCACAGTGATGTAAAGCTAACACACATCACCTGTCTGCTCTTGTTAAAATGCTTACAGGTCTGATCATGTTCGGAAACAGGGAAGCATGGGAGGTCAGCACATTGTTATTGGCCTCCAAGTCTTTTAATGTAACTTGTGATCAGTTAATGACAGTTTAAGCCTATGGTGGACTCATGATGAACCAGAAACTGTGCAGTGTTTTCAGTTAATCCCCATAATGGCATTTAAAATCAGTTCTATTATAATCTCTGGATTTTACATGAAGAAACTGAGGTTTATAGAAACAAAGCCTCTCGTCTAAGGTTATGGTAGGTCACAGGTAGAGCTGGAGTTGGAGTCAGGACTGTGGGACTCTGGAGTCCACTTTTCCAGATTTATTCACCTGTGATGGGTGTAGGATTGAGGACACCAAGCAGTGAGCACGACTTCCAACCAGATTATGTTTCTTTTTTTTTTAAAGCTTATTTTATTTATATATAATATGGGGGTTCATTTTGACATAATTATATAAGCATGCACCATCATTTGCTCTAATTCCTTTCCCAGTACTTCCCCTTTCTCTGTGTTCCCTTTCCTCTCCTCTACTGATCTCTTCATTTTTATTTTTTTTCTTCTATTAGTACCTTGTGGATACACACGAAGAGGAGACTCACTGTGGTATATTCATACATGTATAAAGTTAGGTCAGATTCACCCTACTGTTCTTCCCCTTTCCCATCCCCTCTCCCTTCCCCTTAACCCTCTTCCTCTACTCCACTAATCTCTCTTCTTTTTTCATGGAACTCTCCTCCCCTTTTCTTTTCTTCCCCTGCCCCTCCTTAATGTGGACAAGCTTTCACATCTCAGAGAGAACACTTGACCTTTGACTTTTTGGGTCTGGCTTATTTCATTTAGCAAGGTAGTCTCCAGTTCTATCCATTTATCAGCAAATGCCATGAAGTCATTCTTCTTTGTGGCTGAGTAAAACTCCTTTGTGTATATATGCCACATTTTTATTATTTATTCTTTTGTTGATAGGCACCTAGTTTGTTTTCATAGTTTGACTATTGTGCATTGTATTGATATAAACTAGATGTGGCTGCATCCTTATAGGATGCTGAGTTTGGGATCTTTTGGATGTACACCGAGGAGTGGGATAGCTGGGTCATATGTTGGTTCTATTCCTAGTTTTTTGAGGAATCACCATACTGCTTTCTGGTAGCTAATCAGGTTATATTTCTAAAGGTTTTCTTTCCTAAAAAGTTCTTAGAGAAAAAAACTATTAGCTTTCAAACCAATAAAGGATTCAAATATCACATTTAATTTATTCTTTTATATATTCATACTCATTCATACATTAATAAAAAGTGAGCACCTCAGTGGATAAAAGAATAAATTAATGGCACTATTTCTGAAAGCTCCTTGGTATGAAATTTTGTCAATTTATGGCCATAGAAGTTATTGCAGAGTACAAACGAATATCAGGTGCAAATGGCCATCCTTAACTAGTATCCATGTGGACACATGACCATAACAATTAGAGAAATCATTTTATGTATGTTATATATTGTCTAGTCTGCTACTTTTCTTTTACAAATGAGGGAACTGAGACACAAGGACCTTCCTTTAGTTAAATTGTGTTGTCACAGATGCATAAAAAAACTGAGCATTCCAAGAACATGCAAATCAGCTATTGGGAAAGATGAGCTTACAGTGTCGCCTGCTGATACACATACACGGTGAGAAACATTAACGGAAATTAACAGTTCTGAAAGCGAGGTTTATTTGCATCTTGGAAGAGATCACAAAACAAAGTCACCCTCTCCCTTCGTTCCAGTAAGGGAGTTCCAGAGACCACCCGGATGTATTGCATCATCCAGTCCTGTCCACAAGGGATCCAAGTTCAGCCTCTGGATGTTTCAACTCAAAGTCTAGAGTTCCACTGTAGCAGTGGACACCAGACTGAAGAACTGCACTCTTACATTAATCCTTATTAGGATCAGGACTTTTCTCCTGTATCCCTAAACTCCTTTATAGTGGAGTCCTCAGTCTGGGTCAGAAGCCAGGCCGTCTTCTTCTGGAAAAGACTAGCCTCTGGGTGACTCTAGTAGATCACTTTAGGCCAGTTCCACCTGGGAAGGGAACTTATTAGGATCCTCTCTACTGGCTATCTCACTAGGATTGAGGACAACCCAGATTTGTCTGGAGATTTGGAAATTGTACAATGATATTTCTCTCTTTCCTTCAAATCCCATATTTAATTCATAAACTATTTTCCCCATGCATTCAATAGTTTTCAAACCTGCTACATAGTTTTGTTTTGTTTTTTTTTTCTGTGTGTTCTATCTACCTAACCTGAGCCACCATCACTGTTTACCTGACTCTTTATTATTCAGTGGCCTTCTTGACCATGTCCCTGCTGGAGTCCACTTCTCATGTAGAGACAGAGGGAGCCTGGTTAGATGCTGAGTAGATCAGGCTGCTCCTCTCCCTCTCCTTACAGCCCTTTCTTTGATGGACGGCTTCCCACAGCGTTAAGTGCAATTGGAACTCCTCCTTCAAATTCTCAGACTGGTCCCTGCATTGCCATCCTCACCTTCCTCATCCTCCCCACCCTCCCCTCACACTTTTTTTTTTGAACCAGAGATTGAACTCGGCCACTGAGGGACACTCGGCCACTGAGTCACATCCCCAGCCCTATTTTGTATTTTATTTAGAGACAGGGTCTCACTGAGTTGCTTAGGGCCTCGCTAAGTTGCTGAGGCTGGCTTTGAACTCGCGATCCTCCTGACTCAGCCTCCCAAGTCGCTTGGATTACAGGCGTGCGCCACCGCGCCCACCCGGCTTCCCCTCACTCTTGAGGCTGCCTCTGCTGTTATTTAGAATCTGAGTCAAGTCCAGCGTTTCTTCACCTTGAGAATATGCCTGTGCTGTTTTCTCTGCCTCACCTGCTTGCACCACTTTTTTAAAAATACTTTTTAGATGTTGACAGGCTTTTATTTTGTTCATTTATTTATATGCAGTGCTGAGAATCGAACCCAGTGCCCCACACATGCTAGGCAAGTTCTATACCACTGAACCACAAACCCAGCTCCTCATCCCACATTCTTCACACATCCTATCCTTCAGGCATCAGCCCACATGATCCTGCCATAGTTTCATCCCCTCCTCCCATCCCATTCTCCTTTTCTTTTTCTATCTCAGTCTTTTCTTTTTTATGTACAATTCATCATAAAAAATTCGTTTGTAGTTGGACCTGTATCCCAATGGAGGCAGGAAAGCAATAGAAAGTATATAAATGAATGCTAAGAGCTTTCCAGCCCTGACCTCAGCCTGTCATTCATTGAGCCTCTGTCTCCTGTCTCAAATCATAAGCTCAACAGCAGGGACCTGTGTGTCCCACATAGGACTTAGCTAGTGACCCCTGTCACTAGCATATACCTGACTTTTAATAAGCTTGCAAATACCTTTTGGATGAATTAATGTAAAAATTCTGTATATATGAACACACATGATATATATTTACATATATATATGAGAGAGAGAGATCACTATAGATGTATATTTCATATACGTCCAAATGAATCGGCCACCTTACAGAATTCTTTCTGTTCATTTCATTAATTTTCAAATATCCTCCTCAGTTTTCTAGACAATCACATTGTCAGAGGGGAAAAAAGCGCTAACTCCCTTGTAGCTTTCCAGTGGCTGCACCCGTCATTGTTCTTTCCCACGCTAAGGTTTTGTGGGTCTTCTGTACTAGGAGTCTCTCTGCAAAAGACTTTACCAAGGGCAAAGTGTTCTGCTAAAAGCAAACTTGAAAATCACAGGGCTAGAATTTCTACAACAGTATAAATAGAGAAATCATAGGGCTACTTGTTTGATTTTTAAACAGCCATTTATTGACTGTTTCATGAGCTTCAGGGACTATGCTCAGTACTTAAAATATATTATCTCACTATTGACCTTTGACCTTATGTGTCAGTATTTCCACTTCCATTTAAAAAGACTGGCATCCACAGATACATAGGAAGAAAATGTTACAAATAGGATTCAAATCTAGATCTTTCTAATTCTCACCACTTCTCCTCATAGTGATTAAGCTACAGAAGGTCATGTATTTGGAGACTTTTAAATACATTTTTCTCAGTGATTCAGAGATGAACTAATTGATTTCCTGGAAATGGCAGTTGAAAATCTCTCACCCCATATAATCTCTTATGATATGACTTTAACACTCCTTCCATTAAGTAGGGACTTTACCCCCATCATCTTTGGTTCTATCAGGAATGATGTTCTGTCACCTCCAAGACTAAGTCATGGAAGATGGCATGCTTCCCTTTCCTATTGGCACTCACTCTCAGAACCCAACACCATGACATGAGGAAACCCAAGCAACCCATCAATAGGGTACCCAGAGTGGGTTCAAAGACCCAGGCCACAGCTCCTCCAGGCTCCCCAGCAGTTAGTACCAACTTGTCAGCCGTTCAAGACAGTCATCTTGAAGAGGAGCCCTCAGTCCACCCCTCCAAACCCTCTTGAACTTCTCCAGCTAGTGCTGCCTGAAGCAATGATGAGGTATCTCCTCATCATTGTGCCCCCCTAAATTATACATCTACAACAAAGCATACAGCTATTGTTCTTCTAAGCCACTAAGAGTTGGTTTGCTATGTTTTAATTTTTTTTTTTTTTTTTTTTTGAACCAGGGATTGAACTCAGGGACACTCGGCCACTGAGCCACATCCCCAGCCCTATTTTATATTTTATTTAGAGACAGGGTCTCACTGAGTTGCTTAGGGCCTCGCTAAGTTGCTGAGGCTGGCTTTGAACTCGTGATCCTCCTGACTCAGCCTCCCAAGTCGCTTGGATTACAGGCGTGCACCACCACACCCGCGGTTTGCTATGTTTTAATAGATAACAAAAATAGAAGGCATACAACCTATATACCCATTTTAAAGAAGTAAAAGTAGAAAGAAAGAAAACAATTAGAAAGATAATCCTGCTAAGGGTAAACTTTAAGTTTTTGAATACACACTTGTATTGGTAGCAAGAAAAAACAATTCATACTTTCTTTGCATAAAATAAAGTGCATTTATACTTTACCTTATCTGCCGTTTTCCAGATTCACTTATATTGTTTTTATAATAAAACCTGGATGATTGCTATTGTACTTATTGCACTTAAAACGTGCATCTTTTCTTTAAAAATTGCATTTTTACATTTGCAAAATATTTTAAAAGCATAATTTCATTGTTAGGTTTTAATACTTTTTACTATGTCTTTACTATTCTGGAGTTCTTAATTTGGATTCATGCTCAAAATTTTGTAAACATTGCATGGCATTTAGCTTTGGGTAAAATGGCTTGACTTTTGTTCTTCTCAAGGATACTTGATTTGTTTTCTTTGAAAAGCCTCAATTCTCATAGAAAGTTTGACTTGCCTTTTATTTATTTATTTGGTACCAGAAATTTAACCCAGGTATGCTTAACCTCTGAGCCACATCCCCAGTCCTTTTTCTATGTTTTATTTTGAGACAGGGTCTAGCTAGTCCTTAGGGTCTTGCTAAATTGCTGAGTTTGGTCTCACGCTTGCAATCCTCCTGCCTCAGCCTCCTGAGTTGCTGGAATTACAGGTTTGCACCACCACACCTGGCTTGATTTGTCTTTAATATTCACAAGTTTTCCCTGGATATAATCTAGGTAGGTAATCATTTCTTTTCAGTGAATCTTTTTGTTCATCCAAGTTGAATATTTCTTTAGCTTAAATTTTTCTTTTGTTTTTATTTTGGCCTATGCTAAGTTGCCATTCCTTCTCTGGAATTCTTAGTTTGCATAGACTAACTTCCTGGATTAGGACTTCTTATTTCTTATCTTTTTAATTATTTTCATACCTTCAAAGTTTTCCTTCTTTATGACTATCAATATTTTGAGTCTTATAAAACATTTTATCTTTCTTCAAGTGTTCACACTATTTTAATGCAATTTAGTAGAAAATGATAAGCAGTTCAGGAAATAGAAAGTGGCGAGAGGCATATTTGATAATAGAGTATTTATGTTGAGATCTGAGTAGTAGTGTCTTATTTTTAGCCCCCCAATAATAAATGTCAAGTGCTATCAGTGTTGGTTCTAGCCTCTAACATATCTTCATGGAGCTGAGACACGAGAGAGAAAAATTGCATCCATCATATACTTTTAAATTATTACAACAAGCACTAAAGAAAATAAACTGAAAATGTATTAAATGTTGATAGTTTATCAAAAGTGGAGTTAACAAATGATTTTTGCTTTCTACTTATGTTTATTCATGCTAATTTTTTACATTCTGACTAGGTTTTCCTGGTGCTATTCAAAACCAAAACAAAGACACCATGATTTAAAGTGATCATTTATGTAGTTACGATTCTTTGGTCAGAGGCTGACATTGCAAATTCAGCATCTGCTTTCAACCAGTAGAGGGCGCAGAGAAGCAGAAGAACGTGCCGTGTGGACAGGCTGGTGTGCAGCTGGGTTGAAAGGTTTAGTAATACTGAAAAGTGATTTTGCTTTCCTCTTTACTCAACCAGCCAAGACAATTTCTATAAGATCAAAGAAGCATAATTTCATTTTGGCTTTCACTTACGTTGCAAAATGCCTGGCGTTATCTTTTCTGGAGAGTCAAAACATACTTTCAGTGGGTAAAGGGAAATAAAAATAATTGAGTACCTATTTAATGCCAGGCACTGAGACATATTTACTGAATTTATGTCCTGTTATCTCTTATGTAAAATTTATTTGTTAAATTTAACCAGACATTGTAAACAAATTCACACAAGCTTGATAGGGAAATACTTTTTTAAGGATGACAAATGACTTATTAAAGTTAATGGGCTAAAAAGGAATATTCAAGAAGAAGTTTGCATGCCTTTTTTAAAAAGCACAGTAAAATACATATTTTTTCCAATAACTTTACTGAATTATATGGCAAATGGACTTGATTCTAGTCAGCAATAATGTAAATAATACTTTTAAAGTTTGCTAAGTAGATCCCTTATTAAATATTGACCACAATCAAATTTCTAAATAATTTATAAATGGATTGAAATTTATAAATAAATGTATTCATAAATGAAATGAAATAAATAAATCATAATCAATTCAAAACTATATATATGTATATATAAACTATATAGATATATTCTTCCATAGCTAGATATACACAGAATTTATGATAACTAGCCCTTAATTAGTTTCTAGATGTCTCAGAAATACTCAAAATACTTGCTTAACTTAATATTCTTTCTTTCATGGTCAAAGTGAAACTTGAGAAGGCATATAAAATAGAAGTGGAAATCCCAGATAATCTTCCAGATCCCTGAAAGTAGGATACTACCATTTCCCTAAATTAAAACCAGCGGATAATCAATAAGCCTTTTGAGCAGGCATTGATCCAAGCGCCCATTCTGTAACAGCCGTCTACAGAAAGTTGCTTATATGAATAAACAGTTGACTAAACTCACATTTTAAAACCTGTGCCTGCCATTTAGTAAGGTTTTCATTTTTAAAAGGCACTCACTGACACCACCTCACGGTCACACACAACTTTTAGGTTTTTAAATGTATTATTATGCCGGGCGAAGTGGCGCACGCCTGTACTCCAAGCGACTTGGGAGGCTGAGTCAGGAGGATCACAAGTTCAAAGCCAGCCTCAGCAACTTAGCGAGGCCCTAAGCAACTCAGTGAGACCCTGTCTCTAAATAAAATACAAAATAGGGCTGGGGATGTGACTCAGGGGCTGAGTGTCCCTGAGTTCAATCCCTGGTTCCAAAAAAAATAAAATAAAAAATAAAAAAAGTAAAAAAAAATATAGTAAATGTATTATTATTTTTTTTTTTAATTTCAGACCATGCTCTGTTAAAATACATCTTTTTCTTAAAGATGATGAAGCAAATGAGCTAAGCAGATTTTTAAGGAGTTCAGCAAAGTTAGTCTCACGGCCAGGCCTGTGTGTGGAGATACTGATTTCTTTATATCATTTTTTCTAATAATCTAGGAATCTTCCTATTAAATAGCACCTTGGTCTCCCTAAAGAGTCACACAGTAGGAGCAACATTTATTACCAATACCAATCACAGAATTTTGTCCCTCTGTTATTTTTTTTTTTAAAAAAAAAACAAAAAACAGGATTTGACTTTATATTTCAGGTCATTATTCTAGATTTGGTGATTTCCAAATGCCAACTGGGAGACATTCACGCCAATGAAAATGTGAAAGCAATGAGGTTGCATCCTGCTTGTTGTTTTTTACCCTGAGGTCCTCTTTTTAAGAAACTGTTCTGGTGTGTAGGGGAAATGCTTTCTTCTTTTGAGTACTTGTTTAGCCAAACAAAAATGTGAAATCCTGTCAGTCTCCAAGACCACCACAACCCCCTCACTTCATGTCTTTCCTGTTCACTGACTTAAGTCCTTAAGGAAGCACTGGTTTGGGTCAGCAATGTGTGATCTGAGAGTCGTGGGCTGCGGCAGCTGCCAACCCTCACAATGAAGCTCTTGATGAGCAATTCAGGTTCAACGACAGACCCGGACATCCGTGCTGCATGTTCCCCAAAATTCTCAAGTAGAAAAATTTTAGTGGTTAATGAAAGGGGCACATTTTCTCTATGGTAGTCTTTTCACAAAGAAATCTCGGGGTTCTGCAAAAAAAAAAATTAAGAAAAAAACATTTAGAAGAGAATACAGCTATTTTCAAATCGCATGGAAGAAAAGACATTTGTCTTTCTACGAACAAACAAATAAAAACCTGCCTGTCACTCTAAACCTGTGATACTATAAAAAATAGACACAAAACTCAGTATTAAAAAAATACCTGTCACCTCTCAAGAGGAAATGTTGCTAGCTCTGTGCCGAAAGAAATATTAAGTATAAAGAGAGAATCCTGAAGTATAATAAAAGAAAGACTGAAAAATAATGATTAGGCATGATGCACTAAAAGGAGCATGGAATGATTCCCACTGGCGCTTTGAAATGGTCAGAAACTGAAAAGAAACTTGTAATGAGTGAGTCACTCAACAGAGCTCTTCAGGCTTTGGTGTTCCCAGGTTCAAAATGAAAGAGCCAGATTAGATGATTTCCAGGCTTCCCTTGCAGCCCTAAAAGCATATGTGTCTGGGACTTTTGACCTGTTGCTACAGAATTTTATAATTCGTAAGTGCTTTTATAATCCACGTGTCCAGGGCAGGAAGTGGTTAAGGGGAAAGCCCTGAGCAGCTGCAGCTGGAGAGGGGTTGAGGGTGACACAGCGGGTGTCAAGTCCACATTTCCCTGCAACGGGCTCTTAGCAGATCTCAGTCCGAAACAAATTCTGCTAAGAGGAGGGTGAGAGATCTATAAATCAGCTACCACCATGCTGGGAGAACAGGCAACAGTGATGGAGTGCCCAGAATACGAAAGGAAGTCATAAAATAGGCAAACAGAGAGAGAGAGCAAAGGTGAGGAACCCTTCTCACAGGCAATAAATAACTGGAGAGGCCATTCCATAGAGGAACCACCTAGGAGGGTCGACACTAACTGAACTCTGAGCAGTTGCAGATGCAAAATCTGCTCCTTTGCTAACACTGATATTAGGGCTCAGACATCAAGGGCACAGGGCACAGGGCAAAAAGGAACCAGAAAAGAATATGGAGCAAAGAATGAGATGCAAGACCCCTGGAGGACAGTCAATCAGGCAGGTCTAGAGCAGAAATGACTCCTTTTGGCCTCGGGAGGCATTGCTGAGATTGGGGTGCATTGCAGAGTGTTATGCTCAGAACTGTTCAGTAAATATGTCAATCCTGTTCCGTATTAGAGATTCAATTGCTCAGCAAGGTTTCTTGTATTTACAATGGTGTTTTTTGGAGGGTGGCTGGAGGGGTCCTTCCTGGGGATTGAACTCAGGGGCACTTTACCATTGAGCTACAACTCCAGCCCTTTTTACTTTTTATACTGAGACGAGTTCCAGCTAAGTTGCTTAGGACCTAGCTAATTTGTTGAGATTGGCCTTGAACTTGGAACCCTCCTGCTTCAGCCTCCCGAGTCTCTGGAATTACGTGTGTGTGCCGTTGCGCCTAGTGTATTTTATGATGTTCCACAGGAAAGAAATTCTCTAGGCATTGTTATATCATCTGGGTGGACCTGAGCTTGTAGGGTTATCCAGACTTTGTGCCTGGAGAATGCAGACATGAGAGTAGAATCCCTCAGGACATGCTGCCTTAACCAGGCTGCTTCCTCCTCTTCACTCTTTCAAGCACCTGCTCTTGTTATATCCAATTAACAGCCCAAAGCAGCAAGGTTGGTGCTATTATCCTCCTTTCCTGAATGAGGGAAACTGAGACACAGACATGTTAACTAATGTTTAAGCCAATTAAAACGTTCTAGAGTTTCTTATGCCCAGAACCAATAGAGTTTTCTCAAGGAACATGCATCGTCAGTTTAACCACACACCAGGTATCGTCTTTGCACAGGAGAAATGAAGGTAAGGTTTGTATGCAGTCTACTTGTGAGAAGCTCTCAGTTGTCTCAGATTAGACTAGAGATGGACAAAAGGCTACTTTCCGCCCCATTCCATGAGAGCTAGGGCATGTGTAAGCACAGGACAGCAGTTCTCATCTCAGGACAGTTTTGCTCCTCAGGGGCTATTTAGTAATGTCTGAAGTCATTCTGAGTTGTTACAACCAGAGGGGGTGTGTTTACTACTGGCGTCTAATGAGTAGAGGCCAAGGATACTGCTAATTATTCTGCAAGAACAAGACAGTCTTTCACAATAAAAGAATTTTCCAGTGCAGAAAGTCAAAATTGCCCAGATTGAGAAAGACTGGCATGGAGCACTGTGGGAACATCAGGAAAGGGGCTCAGGCTGACCTAGTCTGGAAAAGGAGGACTTACTAGTGAAGACTTCCTAGAAGCAGGTGATGCCCGAGGTGGTCAGGAAAAGATGGGTAGACTCCAAGGGGAAGGACCAGAGAGGCAGGAGGATCATGAACAAGTCTATTGTTTGGGATTTGTAATTTGACCCAAGCTGGAGCTGAGGCTGGAAAGGAAGGGGAAAGCCAGCTCATGGGGGGAGGTCTTGTGTATAATGCTGAGGATCTGGACCTCTGAGGAAGGGGAGATAGAAAGGAAATATAGAAAGAGAGGAGTGCAGAGTCAGCCTTTTCCCTGCTTGAATCCATCCTGAGAGTCTGAAATGGGAGCTCCTAAAGCGATCGCTGCCTTGAGGGAAGTCACACCAGCACAGCTGCTCTGTTGTGGACTCTGTGGGCTGGGAGAAGAGAAGCTCCTAGGAAGTGCAAGCTTCTTATGACCAGAGCACCCCCTCTTGGCAGCCTATGGGGAGCCCGACTGCTTCTACAAAGCCTGTCAAACTCCTCTGTCCAAAAGTCTTGTTGGTACAGCAGGAATCTGCTTCCTGTTCCCAGAGAGATTCACCCTTAGGCTTTCCTCTCCCTCTTCCCTAAAGTTGGCTTCTCCTGTGTCCTGTCACATAAAACTGTGAACTGAGGTCTCGGACTTACGTCATGTCAGTCACAGCAGGGTGAGGCTCCACAAGTGTCCATTCTGACCCCTGCTCCTTTACTTTCAAATTGAATTGGCACTTTATTATGTGATTGGGACACCCCGGTGCTCCTCACTGCACTGGATTTTAATCAGCAAGAATGGAAATTAATGTGCAAACTCTTGCAAACCTCAAATTTCTGTTCAGAACTGGGAAAAACGTTTGCACTGTAGTCTGTCCCTGAGCCAGCCGCCTGTGACTCTTCACATGGAAATAGATGAGTATCCACAGTGTGAGGTCAACGACTTTGCTGACAGATGTTGCACTAGAGAATTTTTTTTTTTTTTTAAAGAAAAATCTTCCTACAGCTGCCCTTGCTTGAGTAGCAGGGCTAGCTATTTCCCCAAGTTGTCTTGTCTCGTTCTCTGATATTTGGAGCTCACATAGGATTAAAAAGAATAGAATAAAAGGAAATAACAGTCATGGATCTACAGACAGAGAACTCTATCCAATGGAAATCTCAGAAGTTGGGGAACTTGCCCACACCACAAAGAGGAAAGAAGATTCAAACCCGTTTCCTGACTTTCAGTTCATGGCTATTTTCATTGCACAACAGAAGTGGAGAGTCAGAAATGTTAATTTTATTATGGAAGTAATCCAAACCCGTGACCTTGGGGGAAAAATTGAACAAGTCCTATCAACACTGTAAGGAAGTTTTCCAAACTAAGCTGTGCTTAGAAAAATGAAGAGCAAGAAAGCGAGCAGAGGAGAGAGGTGTCTTGAGGCTCCTGAGGCCATCAAATTGGAATTCCTCCAAAGTTATCAATGACGGATTTACTAACTGGGTATAAGCGGCCAACTAGAGTTCAAAGAAGACTTGATGCCCTCCCTGTGCCCTGATGGAAGAAACATCATGTTCTCTTGCTGTGGCCACGCATTCTCCTGGGATCGTTGGTTTTACCAAGTTCTACGTTGCTTTTACAAAGACAATAATGCCTCTTTCCTGTGTAGTTTATTTAAGTAAACAAGAAGGAGACAGCACGTTGCCGTCTCCTTTGCGAAACAAGACTTTACAATTTTTATCTAAAGAAAGAAAGCAAAAGATCTGTTCTCCGCCTTGTTCCATAAGATAAGTTCATAAGATAAACAGTTCTATTTTGAACTCACTTCAGCTGAGCAAATTGTTCTGTTTCCCACTACCCACCCACGTTGTGGACATCAAAGACTTTCTAAGTGGATCGAAATGCTTTCAAAAGCTTCCTTGAGCTGGCCCTACCCTTCAACAGCGTAGCACTGCAGGGGATCTGTGGCAAGGCAATTGCTGGATTTTTTTTTTTTTTCTGGCAAAATGATCATCTCAAAATTGAAAAGTTTATTTTGGGGTAAGTATTTACTCCTTACGAGCCACAGAAAGTATACACATCATCTGAACACAGAAACAATATTCTACAAGGGTCAGGAGGACACATTTGGGTCAAGTGGTTCGAGTCTTGGATCCCACCACTTTCTAACCTATGGCCCAGGGCAGGTCCCTTAACCTCTTCACTGGTATCAGGGGACTATTTCTGGCACCTACCTCTTGGATTATTTGCATTAAATGAAATGGTCACTCTATAAAAGTCATAAAGTAAGTGCACAATAAATATTGATGCTTCTTAGGAGGTCAAGCTTATAGATAGATCTACAAAGATGGCAGATGCCAAAGGTGACAAGAAATTGGACAAATGCCAATAATAACTGGATAATTGTAATGGCATTATAATTGCAATAATGTTATGTAATAATGTATTATGCTACTATAATTTATTGTATTAATCACACAATTGGAATTGTAAGGTATAATTAATGTACTTAGCACTAAATATTGGGATCCCTGAAATAATCTCTTTGAATAATTATCTGAGTTTTAAAGTTGACATTTGGTTTCAAACATAAAGTCATTCTTTTGCTTATTTGTTCATTTATCCATTAAAGAATAATACTGTCCTTGAGGACCTTCTAGAATATTCCCCATTCAACATGACCATGATGAACCCGAATATGAACCGTCTTTATATTTCATGCATCTCAAAACGTAACATTTCTAAAGAAAGCCACAGTGAACTTGAATTAACTTTCACCCTCCCCTGCCACCCATACCCTTTGGTAACTTTTAACTCATGGACCAACATAAAATTAGTTCCTGGGAAAATGAAGGCTATTTTTGAAATGGGGAATTAAAATCTTCAATAATACTTTTCTCAGTGAATGGTATCTTGGAGTAGTGACTGAACAAATGTGAAAACATTTTAATTACCAGAAAACATCTATGGGATGCTTTTCCCAGGTCTGGCACTGAACAAAAATATTTGTATAGATATGTGTTTTTCAAGAAATTACACATTGAACATATACTTAATATATTCTTTGAATATACTCAATACGAGTAAATGCTCAAATTGGAATTCTTAAAATGTTTTCTTGGTTTTGCAGGTTAGCAATCTTAAATCACGTATGTGAGTGTCAACAATTGTGTGTGTGTAATAAAATGAGTTATAAAGTCATTTATAAGTTTAGTGGAAAATACACCAGTGAGCCTGGTGATGATATTATCTGCCAACTCCGACAAGACAGAATAAATCAGTAGTCCAATAGCAAAGTCAACTTTCTGTAGCATTTGCCTCTGCAATAGAGAAGTGAATAGTTGTGCTGATAAAATTAAGTCCCTATCCTGCCTCCCACAACTACGCTTTGTCCTGGCCCCTCTATTTCTATTGACAGTGCAACCAAGCTTTTGCTTACCCAGGATTTAAAACCTTACACACTCTTCTCCCTTGATAGCCTCCCCCAGAGGAAATTCATTGCCGAGTTTGGCTGACTGTTTTAGTAATTTCCGACCTGTCCACATCCCCAGGGCCAGAAGGTGCCTCTCACCTCACAAGGGCTTCCTAGCTTGTGTCCCAGCCCCCAGTCCCCATCCCTGTTTTGACTTTCTCCAGAGCACTCCAAGAGTCCAATGCCAGGTCACTGTTTATAATGCACAGAGCTGAGTACAACATCCTGCTCAAAACCACATTGCTCTCAAAATAAATTCCAAACTCATCATCCGACCATAAACTATTTCCAGTCTTATTTTGACTGCACTCTGCTGCCCTGGGTTCTCTCAAATTCAGCCAAACCATCTAGTCAATGCTCTACATAGAAGACTTGGACTTCTTAAAGCTCTTTATATAGGCTGTGTCTTCCACCTAGAATCCCCTTCTCTGCCTCTCAACTTATCATGTCAAATATCTGTCCACCTTGAAGGGTTGACCCCCACCCCCATTCACCCGCATGCACACCTAGACCAGAACTGATTACTCTTCCCTGGTCCCCTCATAGCAGTTTGCTATTTATCCTCTAGTACAAAGATGGTCTTCATGGTGCCCCATGGCTTAGCTTTCTGGTTCTGGACTGTAAGCTCTGACAGCAGAGACCTTGCTTTGGCCACTGATTTATATCTGCTCAGCTAGAGCATTTGGCAAGTTCCTAAGGCTCCAAAAGGAGTAGAGTACATGTTGGTGGAATTGAAATGCTTCTGAAGGCAGAAGAATGGGCTGGGTGTCCCCTGAAATGCCCCCACCGCCATGCCATCTTCCACAGGCTCTGCATATGCCATCCTGTGCCTGTCCTAGCCTCACGCCCACCCAAATCTGCTTAGTGGCTAAACTCCACTTCTTAATACTCAGATGAGACAAAATACCTGGCTTAATCATTCGACCTCTTTCCAGAGAAATAGGTGTCCTCCTAGTGCAGTTGGTGCACCTTTTCAGAGTACGTTTCCAAGATCAAATTCAATAAGAACATGTCACCCTGCACATAAGAAAATGAGACTAAGCTAAATTAGGAATATGCACGTAATCTAATAAAAACAAGCAATGGCATCCTCATGGGACACCACAAAAACGAGAGGCACCAAGATTGGAACTTTGGCTCTGCCTCTTTCTCTCCTAGTAGATCCTGAGAAATTACTTAACCCTGCTGAGTTTCAGTGTCTTTGTCAGTGAAATAAAAATACAAATTCCTGAGACAGGGTCTGTGTGGTGCCCAACAGATGCTTGATAAGCATTGGCTCCTTTCCTCTTCAAACTGAGCACATCCTATGTGTCCATCCAGAATGAAGGAGCCCTGGACTTAGACCCAGCAACCATACTGTTCTCTGGATCTCCATTTCTTTCTCTACAAAAGAGAGATAACAGAACTGCTTGATGTGAAAGTATGCTTGACGCTTCTCTGAGCCAAGCTCAGAGCTCATGATCTATGGTTGAAACAATTTTTCATCATTTGGGGAAGGGTCAGCACTGATGGCCCATCTTGAGCCAGTCATTTAAGACCAGTGCTGCATGACTGGGAGATGGCCTATGGGGTCTGTGAATATGGAACGGAGACAAGCTAACTGACTTACAGGAATGCCATAGATGATTAGTTTTTAGGACATTTTACACTCGATTAAAACCTAAAAATTATGTGCTGATTTTAGGGGTGGACCAGTGACACACAATGTTTGTACATATCATTTTATGGATAGGACAGTGGCATTTGTCACCAAGCACTGGGGAACTGCTTCTGTAAACAGGGCAGAAAGGCTCCATATTGCCAGATATAGGAAAGAATAGAAAAGGAGTGAGGTCATTGTGGTCTCGTCCCTTCCCTTCCCTGGGAAAAGGCAAGTGTGGTGGGTTCCTACAAGTTTCAGCAATGGGTGACCCACAGCTCACTACAGGAGGATAAGCCTAGAGGTGTGCTTGTCTTAGCAAAGTGTCAGCCCAGTTTGCTGTACCTCTTCTTCTGTGCTTCCTCATCAGAAGAATAATGTACATAAATATAAAGGATTGTGCAAAATGCATGAGAATATCTCAGAAACTCAGAAGTTTCAACGTACGTTTTGATTGTGTGTGTGTGTCTGTATGTATGAATTGAACCCAAGGGTGCTCTTCCACATCTCCAGCCCTTTATCCTTTTTTATTTTAAGGTAGGGTCTCACTAAGTTGCTGGGGGTCTCCATAAGTTGCTGTGGTTGGCCTCAAACTTGTGATTCTCCTGCCTCGGTCTCCCGGGTCACTGGGAATACAAGTGTACACTTTGTGATTTTCAAATAAGAAAATCAGTTCTCATCTTAAGCCAGAATGACAATTAGTCTCTATTGAAGTGAGAGATGAATTACTCAGCCCTCCCTAAAGTCTGCTGTGTCATTTGATTTGAGTGAATTATTTTTTATATGGTTACATGATCTTTTAGTTTCTCAGAATGAATTCAGTAAGAGAACAGGGGCTGGGAGATGCATTTTAAAAGATGTTTTCTGTCCTTTCTATACCCATGTGGGCCTTATAAATTTCTAGTACCTTGAAAAGGATCAGCAAATAGTAATATATCTTTTTAACTAAGCCATATCTTTTGTTCTCCTTGCTACTATCAAATCTTTCTATTTAATGCGCTAGACTTGAAAGAAAGTGGCTTG
Organism: Glaucomys volans; assembly: GCA_020662805.1. NCBI lineage: Eukaryota > Metazoa > Chordata > Mammalia > Rodentia > Sciuridae > Glaucomys > Glaucomys volans. Next base: position 433,915 of record JAJEJO010000536.1, on the reverse strand, counting down.
GGAGAAAAAGTGGAGCTGGAGGAGACAATGACATGACCTGCTATCCAAAATGAACACAAAAGCACAGATCGCTTTCCAAAATGTCCCTGATTTCAGAACATAACTGCGCACACGCCCTTAAAAGAAGCATTAGAAAGGAGAAAAACTGGCCAGCTTCCTGAATCTCACTGAATCCAACTGGACTGGGTGATGACCGAAATCAAAGGCATGCAGTGATTGGACAGAGGGCCTGGAGGGGCTGGCATCTTCCAGGCTACGGGAAAGGAGCCAACTCAACCACACCAAGCAAAAGCAAACTGAAAGCACACAGGGGCCGGTAATCGAATGCACATGGGGTACTCTTCCCAAAATGCAAAGCTCATGTGTTCCCAAGGGAGGAAACTCCAGGTTCTCCACAGGGAACACTCAAGGGCAAAATCCAAATGCTCCCCTTTCCAAACTCCAGCCTGACCCTCATGGCTTCTCCTGAGAGGGAATAGGCAAGTGATCTCTTTTTCCTAGTATCCACCATCCTCCCTCCCTTCCTTCACTGTGATGCCCTCCTCTCCACGTAAATCACTGTGTCTTATTTCTAAGAAAAATGAGTGTTCTTTTTTTTTTTTTTTAAATCAGAAGGGAATTCTCTCCATAACACAAAGTTCCTAGCTCTGTTATTTATGATGCCTTTGGCAACCTCAGTTCCCCAGAGATGTGGTTTTCCAGTGCATCATTTCCATGGTCCATGGCATCCTCTGATGAAGAACTCCACTAAGACCCCTCCCTTGGCTTTAGGGAGAGGACTTGCATAGGCACCCCATTTTTCACTACAGATTCTTATCTTCCTCTTATTCCTTTTCTTATTTGTATGCTATGGTCCCACTTCCCACCCCTAAATACTCCCCAAACCCTAAACCCCATTAAGAGTGAAAAAAAAAAAGGTTACAAATTCTTTTCTGCTGGTTCACAGAGCTATAGAAGGATGCTTCAGAATGGGAAATTTGGAAAGCGAAAACCTTGGAAATGAATGTGAATAAGGATATAAAAAGAGAAAACGGAGGCAATGTTGTTCTAACTTAGTGCTTTTTTTAAAAAAAAAAGTATGAATTATATTCGCAGAGAGGAAAAGGTAGAGTAAAATACAACAGCATTTGAGGGATTTCCTCTCACCAATTGTCTCCGGTCCCTTAATTGTGTTTAAGCCTCACTGAGTACTTTGTGCACGGTCCCTTAGCGCGGTGATTTGCATCCCCCTCTCGGGGTTGCTCTAGGCTGGGGCTGGCAGCTGTCTTAGTGTGATTCTGGCTGAGAAAGGTAAGGATCTCTTCTTTGCTCTTTGAAAGATCTGGGAGCGAAAAGTTGAACGCCTCCGGGGGTGGGGGTGAGGAGTGTTGATATAATTCATGCATTTGGAGGCTTTTAGAAAAAGTTCTCCAAACTTACGGGAGCCCCTTAGCTAAAGTCATGTGCATTATAAAGAACCAAGATTCCCTCTCGCTTCTGAAGGCTTGCAGCAAGAAGCCTGCTTGCACTGTGAACGAATATGTGGATTTGGGGGCAGGTGTCCCTGAAGGGATCCCCAGCGTGTTTCCTGCCTTATAGTCAGAGTGGGGAGGAAAAAGCAGAGGAGGGGACGCGCGGGTGTGGATCGCTGCGAATGCTCTCCGAATTTCAACTTGGAGGCTGAGAGTCAGTTTAAACTGTGACTGGTTACAGTGATAGGTACCTGTTCTGATACCAATTCCACTTTGTGCCAAGCCTTTCTCCTGATGTATCAGTACAGATCATCAGTTGTCTCCTTCAGTCTGAAGCTGTGTATCTGCGTATCTAGGCGCCCGCGTCCACACACACACACACACACACACACACACACGCAGTGCAGAAGAATGGGACGACTGAGACACCTGAACCTGGGAGGGTGATTGCTTTGGTGTCAGAAGTGGACGTAGCTTCCATCATCCTGGGCACAGCTACCTCACTGTGCCTTGTTATGGATGCAGCCCAGGGCTCAACAGGAAAAAAAAAGTCTTGCTGGACTCTCTAGAAATTTGCACCATATACCTTTGGCTTGGTAACAGGGAAGCATGATCTTCAACAGGATAAAGTGGTACCCAGAGTTTCCGTGGGGTTTCTGGGCTTTTGCGTTTGTGTGTGTGTGTGTGTGTGTGTGTGTGTATTTGATAAAATGGCTTTTACCAGGAAGTAGACAGGAATTGCCCTCCAAGGTGGGAGCTCTCAGGTAAGGAGGACTGCTGCTGTCTTAAGAACCTCCTGTTGATGTAGTCGGGTGCCCCACTTCATCATCTTCCCAGAGCAACTTAGGCAAGTTCTGAAATGCCTTGGTTCTATGCAGCCCAGATCTTCATTACCAAGTGAACAACACCCCGTGTGCATGATAGTTGTTTCTTTAGGTCAATCATTATTTTTAAACTAAGGATGGTGGTGACCAGGACCTACAGGTGGCCTCCAGGTGGCCTCCAGGTACCTGCAGCCCTCTGTGTGTGGGCTTCCCAACTCAGCCAAGTCTCAAGAAGTTTTCAACAATTTCTTTTGGAAATGAAAAAGTCTCTCTCTGATTTACATTCTGGGGGAGAAGGGCTTCTATTTCCTCTGTTTGTGACAATAGCATTGAGATTCTCTTTCTAGAGGAGGCTGGAAAGAGCAGGGTACCTTAGAACAGGTGAGATGCTGGAGAGGATCCAAACCCTCTGCCTGGGGCTAGAGAAGTCTAACAATCTCACCGAAGGAGGAAAACAAATCTCTGCCAAGAATGAATGGGGATTTGCTGATTCCCTATATTAATTTAAAGGAGTCAGTAATACTTGCACAGATTTTAATAATGGGGGGGCAGGTAACATTTAGCTATAGAAGCATGGGAGAGCTAGGGCTTTACATATTTCATGTACTCTAAAACTTCACATAACTTTTCTGTAAGGAAGCATAAACCTGTAAGGACCTTTTTGGTGGTGGGAAATTTGTGTGTGTGTGTGTGTGTGTGTGCGCGCGCGCTGTGGGGCTGGGCATTGAAATTGCTCATGGTAGGCAAGTGCTCTACCACTGAGCTACACCTCAGCCTAGAAATAGACTTTTAACTTTATTGTTGGAGAATATGATGTGTCAAGTCATATGTTTGCCTGTTAAAGTACCTTGCTTCTTAAAGTGGGCCTAGATATGGGCAGACGTGAGGGGCTTGTTACAGACTTTTTGATTCAAAATCTGCAAACAGGCACCCCTGCCAGGTGATTTATCAACCCATTAGGAACCAAGGATTTCTTTCTGACTGTGTGACCTTTGTCAGTTTATTTAACCTCTCTGAGCCTCCATTTCCTCATTTATAAACTAATGAGAACTAATGTCAGTGTGTGACATTTCTTAATATTATGCCATGCCCTTAGTAGGTGTTTTGTAAACAGTAGCAATGTGGGTGCTGCTGCTAATGATGACTTTGGCATGCCAAAATGCTACTTCTATCCTAAGAAGTAAGCAGTCCTGCTTAAATCAAGATGATGGTTTCCCCTTTAGCCACACACATCAGTAATTCCCACCCACCTTCCTAAGTGAATGGACATCACACAAAGGGAGAGGGGATTAAGCTAAAGATACTGAGAAGACCTGGAACTTGGACTCTTGCTGGCTTAGAGGCTGAATTCAGTTGTTGGTGACTTCACAGCATGTCTGTCCCCTCAGCTGGATCTGCCGCGCTGACTCTGGGATTCTCTTATGAAAATGCCTGATGGGCTGGAGGAAGATCTGGAGGTTGGCTGGGGGAAAAAATGAGTAATTCAAAGCAGCCTGCATAGTAAACTCTGCAAGAGAAATAAAAGTAAAAGCTGGCTCCTGTCTCTGGGGACTCTAGAAATGATCCTGACTTATCATGTCACTGAGCAGAGTTGGGGGAAGCCAAATCTCGAATCTGCTGGCAAGGAAAAGGAAGGAAAAAAAAAAAGAGAGAGAGAGAGAGAGACAGGGAGGGGCAGACAGGAGGCGGGGGAGGGAATAAAAAGAGGGAGGGAAAGAGAAAGGGCACTTAGAAGCAGAGGGAGCCTGAAAGAAGAGTTGCAGGATTTAAAACCAAACCAATAGCAAAGTATTTTTCTGCCTTTTCTTTCCCTCAGAGGAGATCCAGACCTGTCATTTGATTGACAGCCCTGCCATAAACAGGCTCTTTCTTGGAAGTTGTACAAAGGCGCTCACCATTGCTGATTCTGATTCTTCCCTTCGAAGTCAAGTGATTTCCCTGGTGATGGATTGTCTCTCTCTGAGGTAGGTGTGAATAGTTTTGGGAACAGTTTCATTTTTGGGTTAGCACAATCTCCGCTGTGGGAAGACTTCTTTTTATTTTTTATTTTCAGAGTGTGAAATATCCTTTAACAGACCTAACCAGTACTTACGGTATCATTGAAGAGCAGTGATTTATTTGGTGATTAAAACTTACATGGAAGTAGGCAGCCTTAATAATTAGTTTCATTGCTTAGGAAGTGATATTTTGACCCTCCAGGGCTACAAGGAATAACCAGTGAGGTTTGATTTGGGCTTGCATTTATTTTCAAATGATGATTAATACATTTAAAGGATGAAACTCACCAAAATGGTCTCAAGTTTCTTCCAGTAAACTCTTTCAGTAACTACAATTGCTCAGGCCCTGGAGGATCTAAGGACTTCCCTTAGCATGCCCGAGAAGCAGATGAGGTTTTTCACTGATTCCTCATAGAAGCATTTCAATCAGATGCTTTTAAGCAAGGGTCTCAAGTTTTGTCCTGGAATTTTTAGGTTCAAATATATTTAGAATCACGCAAGTTTTATATCCAAGGACTTGGAGAAAGACAAAAAAAAAAAAAAAAGGAATTTGTCAAATTTTGCTGACTATCTGGCATGCTTCTTTGATATGCAGGTCTTAGTATACATAATATCAAAATTCCTGGTTGAGGTGAGTAGAAAATGGCCCTAACAGTTAATTTTGATCTTTAACATGAAAAAATCCAAAAATATACTCCATGAATTTATTGAATTATTTCTTGCTTTTTTTTTTTTTTTTTCCATTTCAAATGGAAGGAGAGTATTGCCACACTTCTGATCACAAATCCTTGCCACATTGTCACCAGTTTTTTTGCTGAACTGCCCATGTGCCACCTGGGGCAGAAGGTCCCAGGCACATGCTGTGCTGTTTAACGGGAACACAGTAAAGACCCATTGGCAGTCAGTCGGTGGAGAAGAGCATCATCCTACGCTGGCCACTTGTCTTGTCATGAATTTCCCAAGCAGTACATGGGTGACAGTTTGGAAAGGATGCACGTTATACCCTGCAAAATTGGCAGAGCTTACGTTGCTAGGAGCTGTGAAACTAACAGTTTATGATGTTGTCTCCTCTTAAATGAGGATGTCTTTGGACAAGGATCCAGGCTCCTCTGTGTTTAGACAAAAGAGAAGCAATAGACAAAGAGGAAAAGCTTATAAGAAACATTTGTGGACCACCAGGGGATATTAAACACTGTAAAGTGCTTCCTGCTTTTTAAAAAAATTCCCTTTTATGTTTATCTCACTTTTTGCTTAATGCAAAGACAACGCAATCAATTAGAAAAAAAAATAGTTGATTTTCACAGGCCTCCAGGACTCCTGCAAAGGAGGTGCTTCTGCGGTTCTTTTTCAGTTCTTCTTGCACGACTCACTTGGCTGACATCTCCTGTCTTCATCTCCACAGTTTCCACCCTGCGGAGACTCTCCAGATCTAGCCTCTGAGCCCCGCTAGCTAGGACGCAGCAAAGGTCAACATGACTGAAGAGCCTGTGAAGGAGAGCCTGGGAACCCCCAAGTCTCCCATGCCAGTGACAACAGAGAAAAGCCCCAAGAGCGAGGTGGTGATCAACACGACCCCACTGGTCACTGAGGTCCAGTTACTAGCTGCCACCGGGGGTGCGGAGCTCTCCTGCTATCGATGCATCATTCCATTCGCCCTGGTAGTCTTCATCGCCGGGGTTGTGGTCACCGGCGTGGCTTACAGCTTCAATTCCCATGGCTCCATCATCTCCATCTTCGGCCTGGTCCTCCTGTCATCTGGACTTTTTTTATTAGCCTCCAGTGCCTTGTGTTGGAAGGTGAGACAGAGAAGCAAGAAAGCAAAGAGACGGGAGAGCCAGACAGCCCTCATGGCCAATCAGAGAAGCTTGTTTGCTTGAGACTGAATGAGACCAAATGGTGACTACGTGGCCCCAAATCCCTGCTCTAACTTGGTCAGCTGATTTATCCAGAACCAGCGTGGGACGGCATGGACTTGTCTTGAGAGCAGACTAGAAAAAATGGGGAGCTGGGGTTGAAGGTGGGGCTGAAGGGGGTGTCTTCTTAGTGACTGTCTTCTTTAATGACAACCTTAATCCTAAGGGCTATTTCTAAGACAGAAGAATCAACTCTCTCTCTCTCTCTCTCTCTCTCTCTCTCTCTCTCTCTCTCTGTCAAACATTTCAGGGGTCGTTGGAGATGCACAACATTAGATAACATTTGGTTCACCTTGGAAAGTAGCCAAAAATGATGAGAAAATAACATGGTCTTAGCACACCAGGTATGGGAAGGACTTGCCCTGACTAGGGAACCTCCAGGTGTCTGGTGTGCTAGGACCATGTTATTTTCTCATCAAAACAAATACCCTGCACTCCTTAAGAAGTTGTATTATAAACATGTTCTGCTGAAGGCCTGCATTGCCTTGGACTTAACATTCATCTATGAAACTCATATTTTTTTTACCAGTAAGTTGATTCTCCAGCATCCGTTTTTATCTTTCATTTTCAGTAACTCATCACTGGTGGTACTTTATCTTGAAGAATAAACTAATATTTTTTATATTTTAACATCGGACACTTTTAGGTGTTTGTAATGATGTCTCAGAAGTGAACATAAATGGGATAGCTAATAGATGACAGGGGGGTTTAAATTAATATTAAAATAATCCAATATAGCACTTTTGATGATTTTTATATAAAAGTTTAATGTATATTTCATTCGAAATAATAAATACTCATTGCTGCTGAAACTTCTTAAATGATTATTTGTTTTAGTTAGTTTTACTGTGGTCCCAAATTGTCTATTTTCCTTTTCTCATTTGCAGAATATCAGTTGTATTTCTCTGAAAAGGACAAGTTGGCTTTGCTTTACTGGAAGATTTTTATTTTTATTTTTTGGCTACTTTTGAAGAACAGTGTTAGTTAACATTTACTATATTCTCAAGGATTTCTATGCCATTATAAATAGGAAATCAATGCCTGGGGTCAGAAATTTTATAAAGTTCTGTTAAATGTGTGTGCCATTTTTGTTGAATAGTCACTAACTCTTGCTTTAACGTGTTTTTAAACTCATTTCTAAGCACAGACTATAAGACAGGTCTTATGTAGATTTTCAGGCTGCTTAGGCACTTAGTTCCAATAATATGCAAATAAGGTTACTGCTAGACTCTTCTGTGGACATTCAGCTGTTCCATAACTCCAGCCAGAAATATTCTTCATTTATGTAGTTTAAAACACATTAAACTAGAGCAGAAAGATAGCTGGGCATAAAGTCTTCAAATTCCAAGAATAAAACAATAAATCCTATCAGGGAACCTTCCTTGAAAGGTATCACTGAAGAATTTAATTAAATATGGCAGGCACCCTCTGGCCTCCACTACTGCCTGGTACTCAGGTGTTTTTGGAAACTGGAAACACCCTAATGATTTTGACGTCAGATGGTGGTTATAAAGATCAGTGCTCCTCCCAACCTACTGCAAGCCAGTGAAATTGCTCAGTTCAGCCCCAGAAAGGCTGTGCTTTGACACACCTTTTTCTGCTCAAAGATAGTCAGAAGCTCTTCATGGCTTTGTGAAGAAAATTCTTCAGCAAGGTTCAGAGTTCTCCAATCTGCTCCAAACGGCTGTATCAGTTTTTGTTCTTATTCTGACCCCCAAAGCTCCTATGAGTCAGCATGGCTAGACTATTCCTGCATCAGCCTCTGGTTTTCCTGCCTCTCTGTCTGTCTTGTCTCCAAACTTCTCTTTCACCTCCTGTGTAATGATATATCATCTTTTCCTCCTTCTGTTTACCCAAGTCCTGTTTCTCATCAGCACTCCAGTTCATAGGCACCTCTTCCCAGAAGCCCTCCCTTTTATCTGAAAGTAGCTGCTCTTTCATCATTGTTCATTCACCCTTTTAGGGTACCTTTGAGTTTCTAGCATGTTGGCGATATGAATATTTCATCTCCCTCCCAAAGTTCCTAAGAAGTGTGTGGTGATGTATCCTTTTTTTAAAGTCCAGCCTGATACCTAATACAATGTCTTGCATGGATAAGGAACTCAAGGAGGACATAATCGAAGTGCTAGGTGAATACAAGAATGAAAAATCAGAAACTGAGTGGTCATTCTGGTAATGTACCATTCTTATCTCTTGACAGAAAATACTTTGGTTCTTAACTTTCTGCTAGGTAGGTTCTCACACTCCACCCTGCTTCTCCTGTAAGCACCAGGTCTAGGTGAATATATACTATCTTACTTCTTCAGCCAGACCACCTACCTTTCCAAATACTTGGAAAACCAAACTCATGAATCATTTCCGGCCACCAGGGGGCCTCATGCTGCTACCATGTCCCCAAAGAAATACTGTGAAAGACTTAAATTGTAATGAATAAAACAGGATCGTTATCTGGGGGATAGCGATATCTGTTCTGGTTTGAGGAGCTGGAGGAGAGTCTCCTTTTGATCCACCCCTCCCCATCTCCATGCCACTTTACAGTGAGTTTACTATGGGAAGGACTTGCCCTGACTGGGGAACCTCCAGCCACCTGCAAACCCCTATAAAGCTCGAAAGCACACAAGAGTCCTACACATGGTGAATTGCAACTCCCATGGGGGAAAACAAACTCGACTTGAATTATAATCACGATAATCACAATTATCTCATTGCATATCCTTATTGGACAAGGTGTCTCTTTGCAAATGGTTCTGTTGTATACAGTGAAGCACGTGTTAAGTGTGTGCATAAGCGTTACACATTCATAAATGTATTAGAAAAGTCATTTGACCCTACCTTGGATCATCAGAAACCAGCCCGTCACTTGGAAGGATTCCCCTTAAATCCTGCACATCTTAGAGTGCACAGGGACAGCTTTTACCCTTATCCTGTGCAGTGGCTTTCTGACCCAGGTGAGAACCACGGCTATGTGGAGGCTCTGCTCCCCCTACTTCTTAAAGGTACCTGAAAAGGTCATGTGAATAGACCTGGTCAGACAGCTGAGACCAGAAGAAATCCAGGAGACCAGAGGGATTACAAATCCTCAAACCTATCCCTTTCTCCTGTAGTGTGTGTGTGTGTGTGTGTGTGTGTGTGTGTGTGTGAGAGAGAGAGAGAGAGAGAGAGAGAGAGAGAAAGAAGGATGAAGAGAAGGACAAAAAGAATGAGAAGAAAGACATATAGATAGATAGATATCCTGATCTCCTGGAAGTATTATTGCTTTAAACTTGGAAGATTTGGTTATGAATGCCAATTCTCCTATTAAATCAGCCAGGAGATCTTGAGAAGTTAAATTTCATCTTTAAAATAAGGTTTGTTGTAAAGAAATGATTATTTTGCAAACTGTGAAGTACTCTGAAGTTGCAAGACTACTATGTATAATAATATCTAATGGTAACTTCATCTTCTTTCCCTACTTAATGTTCTAATATGTAGTAGAGCTTCAAGCAGTCCCTGTTTTGATTCAATGGCTTCAGTAGGTCACTCTAACTTTGACATTGTTCACAGACTTTGGAGGCCCAGAATAACCTGGGGAGAGCCCCTGTTCTGAAGATGAATGTAACTTGCGTTTCTTAATTCTGTTCTAATTTCTGGCACTTTCACATGCGCTGGAGTTGTCAAAAGGTGTACTTAAGTGTGGAAATTCAACAACGAACTCCCAACAAAACAGAGAGATCAGGAGAGAGATAAATGCCCCTGCCTGCCCACCCCTCACCTGTCATTCAAGCCAGTCCTTGTCACCCTGCAGAAAGGAAAACCACAGTAGAAATCTACAGAGAAGCAAAGTAATAAATTCTTGGTTCTTGGCTTTTGAGCTTACCAGACCCTGCTTCCCAGTGACTTAAGGCCAATCTAAGGAATTTTCATGGGTAAATTGATTACACTTGATTTTTACATAGTTCACTGACTCTAGTGCTTGATCTTGTGTATAACAAGACTCAACTACACCTGATATTAGTTGGTCTACCCACCCTCCTCTGAGGCCAGGAGAGTAAGTGTCCACTCTACTTTGAATTTGAGTTCACTACAGTTCAGGGAGCTTAGGTGACTTGTTCAAAGAAGACCTCACTCCAAGGGAGGCCTGACACTGGGCCTAATAAATTGACCTTAGGTTACAGTCAGTTCACAATCTTCATCCTTTTGGGATGCTACAACAAAAATACCATATGCTGGGTGGCTTACAGACAACAAAAAATTTATTTCTATAGTTCCTGGAGCCTGGGATATCTGAGGTCAAGCTAGTAGCAGGTCCAGTGTCTAGTAAGAGCCTGCTTCTTATTCATAGAGCCTGCTACCTGAAAGTTCTGGGGCTTCCTTTCAAGGCCCCTATTCCCAGTGAGGAGGATTTCACTCTCATGACCTAAACCCATCCCAAAGGCCCTACCGCCAAATCACACTATGTTGGGGATTAGGTTTCAACATGTGATTTGTAGGAGGGTGGGGTGTGAACAAACATCATTGTACAACACCAAGTTTTGTGCTTAACCATAAAGTTGTTCTCAGAAGTTCTCTTTAGGAAAGGAAGAAAATAAAACTGTGCTTATACTTACTTTCAAAAACCTTTTATGAAAGTATTAATTTACACAGAGAAAGGTGTGTAGCTCAATGAATTTCTGCAAACACATGGAACTGACACTCAGATGAATAAACAAAGATTTCGAGCACCCAAAAGCATCCAGTTCCAGGCAGTCTCTCCCCAAGGGAACCACTGTTCTGACCTCCAACACTTAGAGTAGTGTTGCCTTTTCAAAAAAAACCTATGCATAAATGGAATTACATAGTACACACTATTGGTGCCTGACCTTGTCTCTGCAATATTATATATATGAGATACACCCATATTGGCTATGGTTCATTTCTATTGCTATGTGGGAGTCTGTTGTACAAATTACACCATGGTTTTTCTTTATTTTTTCTGCTGTGGATAGGCATTCAGTATTTAGGTTTCTAGTCCTTAACTACCAAGGGTAGTACTTTTGGTAACTGGCATCTGGCATGGCCCCAGTGATCCCTGACTTTTAGTATTTGCATCCTTGTGTGGTCACCTCCTATCTGCCCCAGAGTTATTCTGTGCAGAATAAAATATGGCAGAAGTGATGGTAAGTCACTTCCAAAATTAGGTTATGAAAGACAATGAGGCTTACCTCTAGCTTCCCCTTTCTCTTTCTTGTTTTCTCTCCAATGCCTCTGGGGGAAGCCGTCTGCCATGTCAGGAAGACAGGCAGGCAGCTATGGAGAGGCTACATGGTGAGGAATTGAACCCTCCAGTCAACAACCACAGAAGAATTGAGGCCTACCAGCAACCATCTGAGTGATGTGGGAGTGGATCTTCCCCTATGGAGTCCCCAACATCTGTGTTCCCACTGACAGCTTGACTGAAACCTCAACAGACTCTGGTACTCAGTACTTGAGGGTATTAGGTACTTTTATCATCTATTTCAAAATTTATTCTAAAGCACAACTAACCTGTGCTTTCAGTGAGTCTGTGTGACATACAACTATGAGAGATAAGAGAAAATTAGTGTAAGTGGGACATTAATGGAAAAACAACAGTTTATGTCATGATTGAAATAGCAGATACAGAGAGAAAATGGGTTGACACAGAAATTAGCATTAGGCCTTGTCCGGCAGGAACCCACACCCTCCAAATCTATGAACTTCGTGATGTTTTGGTTTCTCAATCAGAAACTGTGTTCATCATATTCATATCCAAATTTACTTTTCTCAAAACTAACCCTGATGCTATCAGATTACCTGAGAGCGCTGGTTAGCCTCTGTCTGATGCTTGAAAGTGGATGTAGCCTTTTCTCTTGCATGGCCTTCCTAATTTCTCCCAGAAACTCTATGGAATGTTATTCTTATTTTTACACGAGGAGACTGAGGTTTGAAGAGGTTAAATGGTTCTCTTTTGATCAAATAGTTTGCATGTGATAGAAATAAGACTCACACTCAGATTCAGCTCTTTTGGCTGCAAATCCTTTTTTCCATTCCATCTGGCAACTGGCTCAGTAACCCAAGCAATGTGGGTTACTATAGGACGTCCTCCCGTAGGGTTCTGTGTCCCCTGACCATACAGTTAAGGATGTTTCAATGCATCTTGACATTGCTTATTCCTACAGCTATGTTCTACTGGTTGTACCAAGCATTTTAAAAAAGTTATAGTGGTAAATTAAGATGCATATCAATATCTAAAATAAGTACAATTTTATGATGGAGAAAATATGATATAACAAAGCAAGGCATAGTGTTCACTAAGCAATCCCTATAAGAGTTCTGATCATAAAAATAACAGGAGTGCAAGCCACTTCCTATCAATTTCTCCAACTTTTCCATGTCAATCAAAATTTTTATAGGCCATAGCCTTATGTATGTTTTGGTAATATTGCATTGGTTGTGGTACAACATTAGTAAATTAATGCATTGGTAATAATTGAGACTATTTCCTGTCTAACTAGTTAGGAGACAACCACATCCTAAAAATACCCTTTGCTAAGGGTCAGGGCTTAGACATGAGGAGTCCCCCAAAAGTTCCCATGTGAGACATTCAAGAAAGTTTAGAAGTAAAATGATTGGGTTAGGAAAGTCTTCACCTAATCACTGCATTAATCCTTTTGAATGGATTAACTGTGTGGTAACTGTAGGCAGGTGGGTAGTGACTAGAGAAGGCAGGTTACAGGGGCCGTGTCTTAGGGTAGGTATTTTGTCTCTGGTGAGCAGAGCTCTCTCTGCTTCCTTGTTGCCATGTCGTGAGCTGCTTTCCTCTGTCATGTCCTTTTGTCTTGATTTTCTACCTCACCTTGGGCCCAGAGCAATGGAGTTGGCTGTCTATGGACTGAGACCCCTGAAACAATAAGTGCAAAACAAACTTTTCCTCCTCCATGTTGTTCTTGTCAGGTCTTTTGGTCACAATGATAGTAGCAAGCTCAGGGGGCACTACCCAGAAAAGGGAATTGAGAAAGCTGTTTGTATTGTTTTAACATAAAATGGATAATCCATTCCTGGGTTGTAGTGCCTCTGACACCCATTGCTGTCAAGTGTCCAATCATTTGCGTTGGGAAATGTAGCATATGTCCAAAAACAATAGAATTACACTTCAACTCCATCTCAGCCTCCTACTGAGAAAAGCAAGTAGATGATTTTTCCATTTCAGGTTCAAATGCAGAAAGGATTGCTTCTTGTTTTGCTCAAGTAGGATACTTGATGAGGGTTCAGACGGTGGCAACCCGCCATCCATAAATCAGTTATGATCATACTGCTGTATGATCCCAGAAAAAGGGGAAGGAGGAAAGCCAGAAAAACCAAGTTTGGAAAAGGCATTACTGTAATCCTGGATATTTCCAGGGCCCAGAGCATAGTTCAAAAACATTACCTTTTTGTATAGAGTGACTAGTCCTGAGAAAGAGGTGTTTGGAGGAAGGATTCGTGTTGCTACACTCCTCTGCAACTAGACTCTATAATAAAAGTGCTTGCATCAGAGGAAGGCTGACAAGACATTTTAGCACTTTCACAGATCTAACTTAATCGTGGCAGGAAGCTTTCCTGCCACTGGGAGAACAAGTTGCGTCACTAGCAACATCTGACTCCAGGATCTAGTGTCAATCACTTTGCTTAAGGTCGTGAAAAAATACTAGGGTGTCCCCTTACAACATAAAGGCTTTGCCCGAGTGACAATTAAGAGGAAACACATAGCATGATAAATAACTGAACAGGTGAATTAAAGAAATGTCTTTCCTGAACAAAATGAGAGGAATGATTGGCAGTTATAAATCCAGGCTCTTGGGCTCTCTTCCTTCACCGTCCAAGGTTGTAACGAACTCTTTTTATTTACTTTGCCTTTCTTGCCTGTTCAGAAGTCTCTTTGGCCCTGAGAAGTCCCTGGTCTGTGGAGTCAGACAAGTTTTAGAGAAAGGTAACCCCTCTGGCAACGTTCCCAAGAACAGCTTTCAGGGGCCACTGGTGTTGCAGAGAATTGCTCACTGAGCAGAATATTTAGGACTTGATTTGTGCAAGACCAACTCTGGGGATCAAATGGCAAGTCCACCTGCTCATCTGATTTCAGAAATGCCCTGTTTGACTTGCTGGTGAAAAAATGTGAAGCATGACTGGAGTGTCACCTCTTCATCCAGATCTTAAATTTTGGTTTTGAGTTCCTTTTTCCTCCCAGTTTAAGTCTCCAAAAAGAGGACAACCAAAGTCCCAATTTACTATGTCATTCACAGGAGTCCACACAGCCTTGGTTTACTGATACCCTGGGAAATATTGAACGCCAGACAGTTCTTGTATCTCTGAATTGATAATTGCTCATGAACAGATGCTCTTCTAATACAGGGAAAAGAAGAGAGAGAAAGAAGAAACAGAAAAAGAAAAAGAACAAACGCAGCGACTTTTGTGAATGAGCCACCGTCCTGGTTTCTATTCACAGCCCAGCGGCGGTATTTGAAGTCCCCAGTGAAAATAAAACCCTCAAAGTTGGAACTCTGGCCACCAGGACACATTTTTAAATGGTTACAAGGGAGTCTGAGCATCCAGTTGGGCCATGCCCAAGATTCTTAGGCTGCTCTGTGGATGGCACTTGAGATTCACCAGGCAGGTAGACACCTGTTTCACTAAGAGAGATCAAGATAGAATAATAATGGAGGCAGAGGGATCAGAGGGCCCAATGAGGTGATTTCCATATTCTAAAACGGAAAAGTTAGCCACTCTTGAATTGTTTGGAGTCAGAATTTGAGAACAAAATGGAGTTTTTATAAGGAAAAAAAATGCACTAAGGAACAAATGAGAGAGAATACCATCAAGAACCCCCTGATACCCATCTCTGGCTTCAACAATCATCAACTCACTGCCAGTCCTGGTTTGATTTTACTCTACCCCTAACTCCCACTCACCACCAGACTATTTTGAAGTAAACCCCAAATAACATGAAATAAATGATTTAAAGGGCAAACTTCTATGAAGTTTATGACTCGGCTGTAAGTTAGTTCGTGAAGTTAGACACTACTTGTAAAAGACCAATTATGAGCAATCACTTAAATGGCAATTTTAAGAAAAAGATAAGCAGACTTGCTCTGAATTTTCAGACTAACTAAAAATCATTTTCATATTAATTTTGTAACAATTGTGTTGCTGGTGCTGGTTGATGGCTAGATACACACATTAATAGCAGACCTATAGTCTTGCAAGAGAAGCAACTTTGGAGTAACAGGGGTGAAGGGGAGACAGGGTAATTGAGAAGGGTGCTGACCCCAGGAAAAAGTGCAAAAAGGAGCGTGAGATTACAGGGGTACCAGGGAGCACAAAGATCAGAGAGCCTTTGTCGGTTACTACAGTTACTACATGGTCTACAGCCAAGGCTGTTCTTTGATCTTCATCCTTTGGACAATATCATTAATCTCCCCAGAGTGCTGCCCTTTCCCTCCTCACACACCCAATCCAATCCAATCTGGAATCACAAAAGGGCAAGGAAGGTTGGGAGTGAGCATCCAAACGTAGTCACTTCTCCGGGCAGCTCTGCCTGCCCTTCTCATCTATGTAAAGTGGAGTAGTGGAAGCAAGATGTTCCAAATGCAGGAGCACTTCATTTTCAACAATGCAAATACAGATACAGCAAAGGCACTGCTGCTTAAGGTCTTCGGGTTTTAATTGCGGAAGGATGAAGCGCAGCATCTGACTCCCCTCATGCATTTAATCATAGTTTGATAAATGCAAACTGCATCATGTATGTTTTGGGATTGCAAATATTCAATCCAACAGATATTTGTAAGAGTCCACTGCAAACAAGGCACAGTTGTATCTGTCAAGGGAAATAAAAGTTTAAGTAATGAATTACCACTTGGCACAGAAAGCACACGCCTGGTCATAATGCCACAATAAAAAAAAAATAGAAGGAAAGGAAACAAATATGAATGACAAAGCCACACAAAAAATGTCATGTGACAAAGCTGCAGAGTGAGGAAGTATCTCTTATGCATGGGGTTGGGGGATGAATCCTGAAAGTCTTCATGATGTTGGACAGGGTCTTGAAACTGGGGCGGATTTCAACTGGTAAAACTGGGGTTGAGGAGGAGAAAATTCAGGAAGAGGAAAAAGCTAAAGGAAAAGGAAGCATATGAGAGTAAGTTGAAAGGCACACAGGCTATGTTGTGGGTGGGGAGGTCATCTTTAGGGACAAGGAGGATAACAGGACTTAAAAGGCAAGTTGATCATGTCAGTCAAATAAAAATATATCTCCAAGGGGGTTGAATGTATAAAATCTGGGGAAAATTAACCTGGATCCTAGTTCTGACCCTGAGCTGAGTGCCCTTGGACAAGTCATTGAGAACTTAAGCTTCATGTTCTTGGTCAATAAAATAGAATATGAACAGTGCCATCTCTGGCTATCATTGTTTCCTTACCTAGTGATATTTAATAAGGTTTCCCGGATTGTGCAGGAGAGCAAACCTAAGGTCAATGCCCTTCAGAGTGAGTTGGGGCAGGAGTGGAATGCAGCCACTCCATCTACCTACCCTGAGGTGAGCGGATCCCAGACAGATCTGAAGCCCCCGGAACCTCTCATGCTAAGAAGATTCTTCAGGAAGACTGCTTTTCTGTTGCTGGTAGAACGGGAAAAGCTGTGCCTGCATAAAAAGCAAGCTTATAGTCCCAGGGAGGCTCAGTCAGCAGCAGCAGTTTTGTGCTGATTTTAATGGGAGGGCCGCCTGCAGGTTAATGGCTGGAGAGAGACCCATGTTCTGAGGAGTTATGACAGGATCTTCCCATTTTCGGTCTGTTTGCTTTTTAACACAGCAGCCAGCCCTGTCTTCCTTACACACATCCCAGCTCCAGGGCTGAGGGCGCTTTCCAGTTGTAAAGGTCTCCGATGTGGAAAGAAAAAGGGGGTGGGGAGTGTGCACCCTGCTGCGTGAGGGGCCTGACAACACTGAGACAGATGGGTCACCTCTCTGCTCCCTCCCCTTCCCCGGGTTATAAGATCCTTTCCTCCTGGAAGGGGTGGAGTGAGAACAGCTACCAATTTAATGGGTTGCAACTGGGTGTCTCTCCCTTCCTGAGAGGCCTGGCAACCTCTCTCCTGCCATTGTGATGAGGAAGGACTAAGGCCCATCAGAAGGATGATTATCTAATCAGGAGTTAGCCTTGGTTCAGGAGGCAAGTGTCAGAGGGCTCTTAAAACAACTGGTAGAAAAAGAGAAAGGCAATTTTATTCCAAATGATTTTATACACAAACACCATTAAGATTGGGGGCAATTATTTGTAAGCAATCCTCCAAGTTGGCAGATCTTTCTCATAAGCACCTTCCCTGTGAAGGACGCCACCACTCCCATTGGATTTCTTCCAAGCAAGTCACAGCATTGTCAATTTTTTCAAATGGTCATTGAGGGGGCCATCTAATTCTGAATCCTAAATTTAGGGCACTTGTTAAAAGATTTTCTGAGCTCTACTTTAGATCTGTGGGCTCAGGATTTCTAGAGAAGGTGAAACCCAGGATTTAGAATTTCAAGTACCCGGTATTAGGAGAATGTTAAGTATATTCTACAATATAGCATATTACCATGCACCTTTGGCCCATCTTTGATAGTTATCAACTCATCGGCAAATTTCATTTGACGAATGTCCCCAATTTTGAGTATTTTGTAGCAAATTTCAGATATTGCTTCATCTGTAAATATTTCAATGAGTTTGTCCAAATGATAAAACTTAAAAAAACAAACTAATGTATCACATCTTTAAAATTACCAATGTTTCTTTTATATCAAATATTTGGTTAGCATTCAAACTTCCTGTGGTGTCTAACTACATTTTTTTATAATGGTACATAAAATTGGGCATATTAATGGGTACCACGTGAAGCTCCAGTACATTGGCACATTTTATAACACTCCAGTCAGCCAGTACAACTACTCAAACATTTGTCATTTTTTTCTGGTGCGAATATTCAAGATTCTTTCTTCCATCTTCTTTGAAATATACAGCATGGGATCAATATCTATTATCACCCCACATGCAATTATCTCACAATTTTTGAATGAAAGTTATTATTAAATACATGGATATTTGCTGATATATCTCTGTCTCTTTTACTTTCCTCCATCATCCTTTATTGTATCATATAACAGAAATGTCCTTTGCATATTTGCATTTCCTGTAATTCTTTTAATAATAATTTATAAAATAATTAACATTGTGACTTATTATATGTCATTTCACTATGAATAATTACATAATAGTTAATAATGTCCTGATCATCCATTAAATATAAAACTTTGAGCAGATTCAGATTTCATGTTTTCATCAAGGATTTAGTTAATGTGAAGTATCAAGTGCTTCCATCTGGGGGCACTAAATGTCTGTTTGTCCTTTTGTAATATTAGTAGCTATTGATGATCATTGCTCAGTTCCATGAAGTCCTCCAAGACTTTGGTTCTTTATTTTTAAAGCAATTCTGATGAATTTTATATACATTAAAGCCCAAGGATTCTGTCTTAAACCTTCTTCCTTACTGCTGGTAGAGTTCTACAAGACAGCAAGTGTGTCCTTCCTTTCTCATAAACTGTTCTAAGGACACCAAATTGAAGCAAAGCAAGATGATCCTTTGAAGTGTGGAAAAACTAAACATTCAGCCATTAGCATCTGCAGGGGATGGTTCCAGGACCCCTCGCCATTGATGCCCAAATCATAGATGCTCCAGTCCCTCATATAAAATGGTGTAAGATTTACATATAACCTATGCAAATCCTCCTGTATACTTTAAATCACCTCTCTATTATTTATGATACATTACAGAATGTAAATACTTACCACACTGCATTATTTATGAAATAGTAATAATAGAAAAGTCTGTATATGTTTAGAACAGTTGAAATTTTTTTTCAAATAATTTCAATTCACAGTTGGTTGAAGGCCCAATGCAGAATGGGTGGATACAGAGGGCCTACTGTGTTAGTGTTGTTTTTTATAATATTTTCCCCTTAAACATGAAATTAATTATAATTAGTATTTTAGGCATGGACCCATCATAATACTATATAAAATTTATAAGTAAGTGTGCACATATGGGGGGGCTCAAAAGTTTTTATTGATAGAATGTATGATCAAAAGGTGTGGAACAACACAGATGAACTTGAACTTGTCGATGGACATTCACTTCTCCAAGTTTCCTTCTCACTGCTGTCCATCCCTCACACTGAAATTCAACCGTTCCTCAGCATTGCCGTGTTTTTATGAACCTCCTTGTCATTTCTCGTGCTTATACTGTACCCTAAATGTGATTTTTATACTCCTTTGGAAGGTAGTTTTAAAAAAAGTAAAAATAAATTATGAAACAAAATAGTGAAAGGAGAAAGCTCGTGTTCTAGTCAGTTTTTTGGCTCTTGTGACCAAAAAGACCTGACAAGAACTTTCAGAGTTCATAGTTTCAAAGACAGTCCATAGACAGCCAGCTTCATTCCTTGGGGCCTGAGATGAGGCAGAGCATTATGGCAGAAGAGTGTGGCAGAGAAAAGCAGTTGGGAACATGGCGCCAGGGAACAGAGAGAGAGAGAGAGAGAGTGCTCTGCTCCCCAAGAACAAAACATATACCCCAAGGGCACCCCCCCATTGACCCACCTCCTTAACACAGTGACTAGGTTAAGCCTCTTATAACCCAATCATTTTACCTCTAAACTTTCTTGCATTGTCTCACACATGAGATTTGGGGGATATTTCATATCTAAATCATAACTTCTCATATTCATCTCATTCAGTAGAGGAGTCATACTTTAATCATTCTCTATGCAAATCCCCCTGTAGTAATTTGAGCATGTACTAGTAACATCACTCCACATAATTTATCAGTTATAATGGCCACATCTCTTATTCTCACCAATATTTTACTTATCCCTTTGTAACATGGCTACTGAAACTACATCCTCATAAATATTTAAAGCCTCTCTATTCGCCAAATCCAGTGGCTTCCTCATTCTATATCTTCCTCAATGTGTTTGTAAAAGTATCAAATGAAAATACTAGAAGCATTTGGGGAGATAAAAACCAATGGGGTTTTGAGACTAATTATAGGTAGAAGGAAATGAAGAAGAATCAAATCAATATGGCACCCAAGTTCCTGGTCATAAACTGGATGAGTGTTGGTGCCAGTCTGAAAAATTGGAATACAACAATTCCTTGCCCCAACAATTCCTTGTCCTTGGGGCAAGGCAAGACAGGCAAATAATACCATCAGTTGGAGAAGTGGAGTCCTGTGTGTATGCTTTATCTTTTGGAATAAAGTAGCAGCTCCTTGAGAGTAGCAGTGTTATAGGATCTTTTCCCCCTTCTTCTCTTGTAATTCCTTCTATATCCAAATGTTAATTTTCTTCAAACATGCTCTCCCTCTGATATTTTTTGGAAAAAATCTTTGGTTTCAAATTTACTCCCACCAGGAATGCCCAGACTATTATGTTTAAAATGATGCTATTCCTGTAACAAGGATCTCCATCAATAAAGAAGAAAATGGAAAGGCCCTAACTCCTACAATACCCTTCCCAGAAGTCTAAAAATTTCCAGAGTATTGGTGTAATAAAAGGGGAATTACAAACTAGAAACCAACTTCAAACCTAAACAAGACTGTTTTCATAGAACAAAATAAGAGACCAAGTTAATTTAAAACCCTCCCAGGAGAAGATCCTCAGCAGCATAATCCCGTCTCTAGCCAGCCTGAACCTATCCTAAGATTGACTGTTCTCTGGGAGAGTGCTACTTTTGGCTTCTGTATTAAGTCTTTGCATTGCAAATGACTTTGCTCCTTTGGGATCCTCCACCCTTTTCCCGGATCCATCCCCATCTCTGCTCCAATCACAACAGCATAATTGCTACAGAACAATAATTTACAGTAATTTTCCTAAATCTCATTTATTCCTCTTAGAATGATACCTAGGGGGAGAGAAAGAGACTTTGGCAAGTGAGTCAAGGGTGGACTTTAATACTTTAACTGTGATCCTGTTTGATAAATGCTTATCAGTGTGATACCTAGAAATACTTTCTCCTCCTTCCTAGTTTCCAAGCAAACAGATTTTGCTCCAGAAGCACCCATAATGTGCCTGCACACACATGCCCATATTCACCTCCTCTCAAGAATTAATGCTAATATTTAGAAAAATGTGGTCCAGAGCCTTATTAAAAAGTGAAACCTTTCTTTTAAATATAAACACAAGCTTCATTGACCTCATCACCAAGGGGAGGATAATTTATAGACTCAGAGCTGAATTGGTGCCTTCTTCTAAGGTTTGTCCAGAGGTGGTAAGAGAGCCTATTCACCTCAAAACCAAAAAATCACCCCCTCCCCTCCTGTGGGTAAAATGGAAGTGATTTGGGGTGGTCTGTTTTGTACCTTCACACTGAGGCTAAAACATGGAGAAGATAGGCTTACTATTTAACCATGAAGGCAGCGATGAAAGTAAGATACTAACATACTGGCCAGGACACTGGGTAACAATCCTGTTCCCAAATAATTTCCTTCCAGGTCTTTGGGACTCTGTGTGAAGGCTGAAGCTAGCTCCCTCTGTTACCATGCTGACTCTGGGAAACATTCTAAGGACTTCTGAGAAAGCGCCTACCTACTTGTGTCTGAGATCATAGTAGAAGAGGTGGTGATTGTGTAGCACCCACCAAGAACTCAAAATGAAATAGATGTTGACTCTGACCCACAGATTGTCATTTTATTCAGTCACTGTTTCAGCTGCCAGTTCTATTAGTAGGTCTTACTACCTTAAAATCTGATAGGCCAGGACAATTTCATTCTGGTTCTGCTTGCCCAGAAATGGAAAGAGTGCAACTGTCATCCCCTGGCACTAGTGTCTTTTCCTGTGTCTCCTTCCTCTGTATTGGCAGAGTGTTTGCACCCACCTCTATCTGAGTCACAATGAGATAGATTGTTATGTAATCTCTCCAGCTATGTCTGGCTTCTTGCTTGCCTGTGAGGCACAGGAGGGAAGAAACTTACACTTATTTCTGCGTCCCCTGCCTATCTGTCTCAGGACAATGAAAGGCAAAGATTAGGAGCACAGTGGGTACTCTGTTGAATGGACCATATAGTTTATGAAGGTTTGGAGTTGCTTTAAATTGCTTATGTTGAGGCATTGGATAAGAAGCATTTGCATGGTCATTTGTCCTATTAACTCATAGTTTTACTTGTGGAAAAAATATTATAAACATATTAGAAAATCAGATACTTTTTATAATCTCCAAGCTGTTCAAATGCAATAAATTACCTGTCTAAATTAATCTGGCTCTCTAAATCATTCTACATTGCCTATTAAAAGGTGTAATCTTACAGGGAGCAGTGTCATGTGCCTGTAATCCCAGTGACTTGGAAGGCTGAGGGAAGAGGGTCACAAGTTCAAGACAGTCTGGGCAACTTGGTGAGATCCTGTCTCAAAAATTTAAAAATGGCTAGGAATGTAGCTCAATGATAAAGGACACACCTAGCATGAATTTAAGCCCAGCAGTAAAAGAAAAAAAAAAAAAAAAAGGCTGTGATCTTGTTTTCTGTTCCTTACCTCCTCCTTCCACAATCAGATTATTAATTGCCCTGAGACTTTCCTTGCTAAGAAGGCCAAGCATCTCCTGCCTCCTCACTCCCATTCTCCACAATGGCACAGACTATCTTCTCTTTCAGTCCTCAATTGTGGGTCATTGATTTAGAAATGAAGGCATGAATTAATCACCTTTTTTCTTTAGATGGGCCTTGGAAGGACTTGGAACCCTGGAACCTGAGTATTGAGCTGCTTATAGCAGCTGAAACAATCACAGGATCCAGCATGGAGCCTGGGAAAAAAGAAAAGAAGAAAAGAAAGAATCCACCCCCATTCAGTTGCCTCCCCATTCAAGACTCAGGTGGTGAAGAGTTGGCTCAGTTTGTGAATCTAGTTAGCAGCAGCATTCCTGGAAAACTGACCCACTGCTGAGCTTTCTGGTGAACTTCATCCACCTGCCATGTTGCATCTTGGAAGAGAGCCAGGACAGGCAGGAAATAATAGGCTGCAGGATACCGGTGTGTGTCAGTGGCCCCGACCCTCCCATTCCTGAACACAGATGAACTGGAAGCCTGCAAGGCGTCACCACTGCTGTGGGTGGGCTCAGGAGGTCACAGAAGGCCTGGCCAAGGGAGGGAGGAGGCCCAGAAGGATGACAGAGGTTTAAACTCACAGTGGGCCCCTCTTTGGGATTGCAGAATCATCTCTGCGGGGAAATGGCCCTGGCTGTGGCTCAGACACATCCCTTTGTTCTCCTTGACCTCGCTCTGCACACATAAAGCTGAGCTTTATGCAAAGAAGGTCTGGGTCCTTCCCTTCTCCATGTCCCCCCTTTCCCTGGCCTCCCTGGCCAGTCAGAGAGGGATGACATCACCTGGCTAGCATTACATAAAACTTCCCTCTTCAACTCCCAGACTCCAGTGTTCGTATTTTGTTTTGTTTTTAATTTTCAAATGATTTCACTTCATCCAGTTGGACACACACACACACAGCCCCCCACATCCCCTTTATCTCTGTCAATTTAATTCCCTATTTTCTATTCACAGGTTTTAGAAAATGACATGAACAAAATACGAGCTCTCAGGGAGTTCTGATTAATTAAGACAACCAACAGTGGGCAAGTTGAAAATAATTTAATCTTTAAGCAAAGATCTCTTCGGGTGCTGGGGAGACAAATTAATGTGGCATCCACCTTCTGTTCAGAGAAGAAAGAAAGTATCAGATAATTCCTTTTTCTGTGAGGCTTTTTATAGAAAATTTACTGGGAGTGACAAAGTTGGGAGGAAATAGACATTTAGTTGAGCATCTGGATTTGGGGCAGCCTCTACAGGTATTGTGTATGGATTTAGTCACACTGGGAAATTATCAAGATGATAGGTCAAAGTGTCTTAAATTATATGTATATAAATGTGGTAGCTAATTTTTTATGTTCACTTGACTGGGCCCTGAGATGTCCAGATATTTGTTTAAACATTGTTCTGGGTAAGTCTGGGAGGGTGTTTCTGGAAGAGGTTAATATTTGAACAGGTAGACTGAGAAAAACAGATTGCCCTCCTATGTGTGTGGGCCTTATGCCACCTACCTTATGCCTTAACAGGATACAAAAGCACAGTGAGACCACTCTCTCTTTCTGCCTGACCTTCTTTGAGCTAGAACATCAGTCTTCTCCTCTCTTTGGATTTGGACTCAGACTGGATCTTGCACCATCAGCTCTCCTGGTTCTCAGACTTCCAGAGCAGACTAGAGCTGTATCACTGGCCCTACTGGGTGTTCATCCTGCCAAATAAAGATCTTGGGACTTGCTCTCCGTAATTGTTTGTGCCAATTTCTTATAATATTTCTCTTTCACTGTATCTACCTCTCTGATACATCAATATATATTAATATCCATGCCTATCCAAATATAGCTATATTGGAGCAAGAAGTTTTCATCTAAGGACAATCATGTAATGGGAAGAAGGCTAATTAGGAACAGGGGGAATCAGTGCTACATTCCAAGCCACACAACAAAGTGAACAACTTTGGATAAACTGTACTCTCTCTAAGCTCAGTAAAAAGAGGAGATTAACTAGGTAAGGGAGCTCCCAAAATTTCATGCAGAATATGTGTGTTAGGAAAGATTTTGTCCACTGAAATATATTGCAAACCACAGAATAACCCATGTGGTCCTATCCCAGGTAAAATAAAAATTTCCATTTATTTCTCTGAACTTGAGAAAGTTTGTCAGGGATAAACAGAAACTTTTTGATTTGATGAAGCCCCTTATTCATCTTCACATCCTTTGACTCAGTAATGAGCTCAAAAGAGAAAGAGGGAAGGATTTTCATTGCATGTGAAGTGTAGACTTCCCTCAGCAAAGGGTGAGATAGTGCTGGATTTATTACTGAGAAGATTCAATGGTGGATATGTTATTGAGAGAAGCCACTGAATCTTTTTCCCTGAAAATCATTATAAGAGGATAGGAGAGCACCTGGAAGAGGCGCTGAAGGATATGTATGCCTAGAAGCAGCAGAAATGAGTGATTATAAATGTTCTGTGTGACACTTGCTTTGGGTTTTTCAGAGACCCATCATGAAACATGGGCACACTCAAATTAGGATAATGTGAACAGGATTCATAACTAGACCATTATCAAAGAGATGAGTGAAGCCGGGCCTGGTGGGATTACATGCCTGTAATCCCAGGCTCAGGAAGCTGAGGCAGGAGAATTGTGAGTTCAAAGCCAGCCTCAACAAATCAACGTGCCAAGCAACTCAGTGAGACCCTGATCTCTAAATAAAATACAAAATAGGGCTGGGGATGTGGCTCAGTGATCGAGTGTTCCTGAGTTCAATGCCCTGTACCAAAAAAAGAGATGAGTGAGCTCCATCAAGGATAGTATCAGAAGATCTGGTACCACCCAGGCTCAGAGGCATGAGGAGCACAGAGTCAGAGAACCCTAAAAGAAGATGAATATATAGAATGCCATGGTGCAAAGAATTTTGCTTTAAAATAACAGCATATAGATGAAAGACTGGCCAAGAGTAATTATTCAAACTGGCTGCATTTAAGGTCCTTGTACTTTATCTATAGCATTTAAAAATATTAAATAATAAAAATTCAATGAAGTCCCTATGTACATGTATGATTACATGAATGGTATGAATCTATATCATGCACAACCATAAAAATGAAAAGTTGTACCCCATTTGTGTACAATGAATCAAAATGCACTCTGTGAAAATAAATAAATAAATAAACAAACAAATAAATAATAAAATTTTAAAAATTCAATGAAAAGCCCATTTTTACTGAGCAGGGTTGACTTCAGAGTCCCTGTCTGGGAACACTTGGGACTTCCATCAGGTTGGTAGCAGGTGTTC
>JAJEJO010000536.1:268680-407430 GCA_020662805.1 Glaucomys volans | reverse complement strand
ACCTAACCACATTTTCAAAGACTAATAGAAGAGGTAAATCAGTCTGATAGAGGTATGGCATCTAAAATCAAGAAATATTGTCACTGAGTGAGTCTTTGGTAAAAATCATGTACACAATTAACTGCAATGCAGTTAATAGCCAAAGCACCCCAAAGAAGACTGAGAGGGTGAGAAAACTTAGTTCACTAATCACTGAGGAGATGAATGTGTGGGAATAACCATATTGTTTAATTTCTCAAACTATTGAAACTGGAGTTCCTCTGCTTCTGTTGGTGGGTGGGGTCTGTGTATGCTGTAGCCCCCAGGAAAGCCCATGTAGTGTTAGCAACCAATCCAGGCAGGGGTGCCTGTCCGATCAACTCTGAGGGTTACGGCCAGCAAAGATCCATTCTTCACTACCATTGAGTGGTATATCGTGGCTCTTAATGGTGAGCTATGCTCTCCAGGACTGCAGCATACCCCAGAAACTCACTACCAATTTCTTCTTTCTGGGTTCTCATCTGATTAATTTTTTTTTTTCTTTTTTTGTGGTGCTGGGGATTGAACCCAGGGCCTTGTGCTTGCAAGGCAAGCACTCTACCAACTGAGCTATATCCCCAGCCCATCATCTCATGAATTTGAAGGTTGAAATCCACAGATGAGGAAGAGTGAACTCTCTAAGTACAAAAGCAGACCTCCATCAATTCAGAGAAGCTTTTATTCCTTTGCAGACTTGAGCCCCATTGGGACCCATTTTCCAGATGGAGAAAATGGCCCCCAGTTACAGAGGGGATTTTGGTTTTATAGGTTACAATGAAATAATCTTTAGATGCTGTGTACATGCAATTTTATCCATCAGGGGCTAGTTGTAGAGGTTAAAACTTTAACTTAGGAGGGTGGTTGTAAAAAGGTTGAAATGCATTGTTCTTATTCTGTGATCCATTCTTTCCCAGAGTTTCAGTAATTGTTATGCCTCCATTTAGGGCTAATTTGCAATGGGGAAGGTCTAAGTTTAGGGCCCATTGTTATTGGGAAAGGGTGCACTGGGAGAGGTTTAATGTTTGGTTAATTTCCCCTCCCGCTTCCTGAGTCACACTGTCCCTCCATTTTTCTTGGGGAGCTGTCTTCTAGAAATATTATTTTCCATAACCCTTCAAATGCAAAAGAGTAGAATTTATTCAAGCCAGAAGAAAAAAGACAGAGATCTCACAGAGTGAGAGGGAATGTGATGGGGGTTGCTGCTTGAGTGTGCCAGTGTAGGGGTTTATATAGCACTTGGGTCAACGCTATTGGCCCAACTGTATGCTAATCAAGGTTTGGAAAAGTACCAATGCTATTGGTTAGCCTTGTAATCTTCATTTGGGTCTGGCCACTTCTGTTTTCCCACTGCTCATTGGGAAACTGGAGGTTGAGGTTGACAGATAATAGTAGTCAGGGCTGGGGGCTGGGTGGAGTGGGTGTCGACGCTGGGCCTGGACTGGCCAGTGGTGTGACAATTGGGTGCACACTAGCTTGCCACTGCCCTGGCTCATGCTGGTGTGGCAGGGTCCGCATGGCCATGACCCACACTCCCACCCACCCAGGTTATAGGTCCATGGAAGGATTTGACTTCATTATCTGATAAAAACATGGGTATGTTTTATGTTTGTATGCCTGAAATGTTTCTCTTTTGTAAAATAAAAAAGAGACAAAGAGAGAGAGGAGCAGAGGTAGGGTAATATTATTCATGGCCTACATTTCAAAGCTATGACATCTTCACTGTCAACTTTGCTGAATGTTGGTGGGTGATATTGTGGTATTGAGTTACCCTATTTTTAGTGTTTGCCCGCAGTATATTTTCACAACCATTTGCATTTCTGTTTTGCTTTGTTTTCATTGTATCACTTGAAGGCAGCAATGGTTTAGTTTGTGGTTTTATTAGGCCAAGGCAAGAGTTTGTGCTTTTAGTAAATAAAAATAATCCAGTCCACATTATTGTCATAATTAATATATTTAATTTTGTTGCCTGTACTTTTCAGTTTTCTTATCTTTTGTTCTTGGCTTTCTGCCTCATATTATAGTATATGCATCAATCTCAGAACCAGTGGAGACCTCCCCCCAGCCACCCAAGTCACTAATCCCGCCATGAAAGTAACCATTCCTCTACCCCAACTGCCAGAAATATATATGTATATATATATTTTTTTCATTCAGTTTTGTTTTTGTAAGATTTAACCATGTTGAATATAGTAACATTTTTACTTCTTTCATTTCTGTACAATATTTCATGATTGAACCATAATTGATTTGTACTACTTATTGATGAAATATCAAACATTAGAAAATATTCCTATTTGTTTTGATGGTTGTTGTAAATGTTAACTGATTTCCAGATTAAGTCCACGTGCTCAGAAAATGTCCTCTATATGATTTCAAGCCTTTGATATTTATTGAAATTGCCATTGTGACCCAGAATGTGGTCCAGTTTATGTTTTTTGTGTGCTTGAAAAGACGATGTATTTTGTGGTTATGTGGTGCCATATGTCACTTTGCTCAAGTTGGTTAATCCTCCTGGCTCAAATCTTCTCTATTCCTATGAATTAGCTTTTGCTGTTTGATACATTAGTTTCTATTCATTCTACTTGTTCTTATGTGTTAATATTTGTGAGCTCAGATTTTTTTCTCCCTTTAATTTTCCCATATGTGTAATTTACATATTTATAAAAGAATTATACATACAGTTATATAAATACAACATATGGAACTATGATGGACTATGAATATTTTGTTGTATTTTTCTATGCTGGTTTTCATACTTTGGTATACTCGTTATCAAGCTCTTGGAACTCAGATATTGCCTGGATTGTGTTGTGCACTAGGCATGCATGAGTGTTATGTCCTCTGCTTATCTGAAAATGTCTTTCTATTGTTTTCATGATTAGATAGTATTTGGACTGAATAACAACTGCATAATACCTGAGTTACAACTGCTTTTCCTCAAGATGTTCAGTTTTTTTTCTTTTTTTTAGTTTAGTTTATTATATCTGGGAGAAGCTTGGTATTAGTCTGAATTTTATTCCCTTATTGATAGTTGGATTTTCCTGGCATACAAGGTTATAGGGTTCTTAGTTTATCCCTGAAATGTAGAAGTTGCACCAGAATATGTTTGATTGTTGGCCTGTTTACATTAATATAGTCTGGTACTCAGTTGGCCTCTTCAACTTACATGCTTGAGTTTTTCTTAAAACTGAGCTGTCATTGTATATCATAGTCCTGATGGTGTATTATTTATTCAGTTCTTTTCCTTGTTAACAAGGAAATAATAACATCTTTCATTGTTAGCAATGGAAATCAGCACTGACCCAACTGGGGGTTCCCTGGGAAGATTACTGGGAGTTAAAGAACCAGTGGGAAGTCTGGGCCAACAGGTTTAGAAATAGGATGGGAAGCTTCAACCATGAAAATGGTCCTGGGATGAACTTGGCCCTTTCCTCGGTTCATGTCTCTCCACTCAAGTTTTAAAGGTCTAAGAGATGGAGTCCAGTTAGCCAAGCTAAGTATCAGGGAGGTTTGAGAAATGATGTGATAGAAATCGCCTCTAGGAACCCTTTCGGCTTCCATGCAGGAAAGGATTTACAATCCCAACAAGATGTAAAATGGGGTGGGTGATTATCCACCAGGAAGCTGGAGTGCTGTCAGGGAGCAGAAAAAACAGGGAGGGGACTGAATACTGTTAAAAATAAATAAATAAATGTAGGTGCGCCATATGAGCTGTTAGTCTCCTGTCTTCTCTCTCTGTTTTAAAATCTAAATAGGTGCTGTCCATGTAGTTGGGCAGGCCTCTCTCGCTCCGTTCTTTCCCTCCCCTGTCTTGGACACTAGACACAGTGCTGCACCTGCTGGTGCATTGGAAAGAGCAGGGTTGTGTGATCCTACGGAAGTTGTTTAAGCCCTCTGAGCCTTGTTTTTATCACCCATAAAATTGGAACATGCTTCATGTGTTTTTGCGAGGATTATTAGTGGTAAGATGCGACACTGGGCACACAGAGGTCACCAAACAAAACATTAGTTATCCTTGTTCTCCTTCAGGCAATCTCTTGGTAATTTTCACATTCAGAAAGGTGATTATTCACAATCCCCTTCCACAGAAAATCCTGCGAAGGACCTGCTCTCCACATCAGAAATGCGTCTGCATTCTTATATCTTCGATGCTGAATGTTTGCTGGTGTTTCTTTGGCGATCAGATCTACCAGCTAACATTGTTCTGTTAAAAATGAAAAGAGGCTGGGGATATAGCTCAGTTGGGAGAGTGCCTGCCTGTCAAGCACAAGACCCTGGGCTCAATCCCCAGCACCACAAAAAAAAAAAAAAAGTGAAAAGAACTCAGCAAGTGTGACTGTCCTTGTCAGGGTGCTAGTGGCTCACTTATTTTCCAGTCCAAATTTTAGAGCCACCTGCTCACAGCATCTCTTGAAACAACCTTTAAAATCACTTAAGGGTCTTCCTAAAAGTCTTTCTTAAAGTCACATGGCACTGCTGGTGCCTCCACCTGCTCATCTTCTGGAATGTGCTCAAAATTAAGTTCAGTTTCTTCTTTCTGGAACTTTATAAGAAACCCTTTACTTCTAGGAACTAGAATCATTGAAAATATGGCCTATATTCTCCTATAATCATCAGGGTCGGTATCCTGCATTCATTCTGGAACTAGGCATGAGAGCAATGGATCCCTTAGGTGCTACATTCTTGTGCTGATAAATGGGCTTTAGTGTCCACTCGTCGGCTAGGATGCTGGTTATGACAAACCAGCTACATGCAGTTTAGTTCCTCAGATAGTCTTTGGTGGAGTGGGGGATGAGAAATTCAGGCAAACAGGTAAGTTACATTACCAGGTGACAGGGTTGGGAGGAGTTGGTTCAGGAAATTCAAATGGAATCACAAGGCTGGGTGGAAGTTAACTAAACAAAGACCTGGGAGAAGCTGGCCTACACGTAGGGGAAAGTCTGTGCAAAAGCATGACGTCGAGATGGAGCAGAACAGGATTAGGGAATTGCCGGGAGTTCCATGGGTTTTGAGTACAGAGAGCAAAGGGGTTGGATGAGGGAGTTGGTCTTGGGCAGGGGTCAGTAAACTAAGGCCCACAAAGGGCTGCCTGTTTTGGTGAGTCCAGCCCTATTGGAACAGTCACATACGTTCATTTGCATGTTGTTTCTGGTTGCTTGGTTGCAATGACGGCAGAGTGTGTAGTTATTACAGAGATCATTTGGCCTGCAGAGCAGAAAGTATTTACCGTCTGGCCTTTTGAAAAAAAAAAAAAAACAACAACAACACTTTGCAACTGCTATGGTTTGAAAGAGTGTCACCCCAGGGTGGCAGTATTGGGAGGTACAGTGAACCTTTAAGAGGCAGAGCCTTGTGGGAGGTCCTTACATCCATGGGAGGCATGCCCTTGAAAGGGACTGTGGGACCTGGCCTGAGTCCCGCCTGTCTCTGCCTCCTGGCTTGAGATGTGAGCACTCACTCCAACACACCTCCTGCCATAAAGTGTTGCCCATCCGGAGGCCCAGACCATGCACCTGCCCAAACTTGAACTTGGACCTCTAGAATCATGAGCCAAAATAAACCTCTTTGTACTTCATAAGTATCCCGAGCCAAGTGTCTATTTCATTAGAATGATGGAGAGCTGACAAATACACCAGCTATTTGCTGTAGGACTACAAAACAATCCCATGTTGAACTAAAAAAAAAAAAAAAAAAAAAAAATGGACTTTATTCTGAGGAACAACAGGAAGGCTAGTAAAACCAATTAAGCAAGAGAGTAACATGGTCACCAGACTTGTGTTTTAGGAAAACTGCTGTGACTGCCCATGCAGAAAGAATCAGAGGGGGCAAGACTGAATGGGAGGGGGCCTGTTCATTGTGGTAATCCAGGCAGGTGAAGACGGTGACTAGGGAATGTGCAGAACTTGACAGAAGGTACTCATGGATGAGAATAGCATGTAGCGTTATCTTTTCTTAGATTTTTCTTCTGTTATTTCTACTTCTTCTTTATCCCCCCTTTCCTGTGTTTTTCTCCTCTCCTTCCATATCTTTTCCAGTTTGACCATTCTTTTCCTTTCTTCTAACATCCTGTTGGACTCTGTACTCACTATCAAAGTCAGGCAGGCTGAAACTTCATGAATCCATGTGTGTGAACTTCTGTGGTGTTGTCACACCACAGTTCCTTCCTGTGGCTTGGTTGTCTCTGTCTGGATCACACCATTGCCTTGTGGCCATCAGAGCCTGGTGATCCTCTTCCCTCTTCTCCTCACCTCAGTTGATCTACCTGAGCAGTTTCTGGAATTTCTGGAATTTCTCAACATTCCACAGCTCATCCAAGCACCATGTGGCTACTATCCCAGCATGCTCCATCACCTAAAATCCAAACTTTTGAAGTTGGAAAGGCTTCCTTCCCTGTCCTGACCTCCATACACAATGAGACAAGTTAGGAGAGGTTGAAGGACTTTCCCAAAGTCATAGCAAGTTAGTAGAAGAGCCAGATCTCCTAGTTCCTTACCTGGTGCTCTTTCTAGTTTCTAGCTCTAATTTCTTGTCTCTAATTATGGAGAAGAAACAGCAATCACCATTTCTGCCCTGTGGCCCCCTCCAACTTGATCTCTTGGAGGAAGTTTATAAACACCCACACAGCCTTCCCAGGTACTTGACTGTAAATAGTTTGCATAAGACGTTCCAGTTCAATTGCTTTCTGATTCAGAGACCAGACCGGTCATGTCAGAAGACATTTGGAGGAACTCCATGATGAAATAAAAGTTAGGTTAACACCCAAGCTAGGAGTAGGCAAATTACAAGTGATGTGTCACCTTTGAAATATAAAAGTGTCATGGAGTCTCATGGTTTTCATTTGATTTTCATTTCATATTACTATGTCTTTTAGATATCTCAATCCCCCAGATATTATTCCTCACCATCTTTGTGATCTTCTAAAGCAGCACTATTCAATATTACAGTCCCTAGCCACAGTTGGGGGCTCAGATTAAATCACTCAAATAAAAATTAAAGCCCAATTCCTCAGGTGCATTTGCCACATTTCAAGTCTTTAATGACTCCATGTAGCTTGTGGCTACTCTATTGCTAGGGGCAAATGTACAGCATCTCTATCATTGCAAAGAAAGTTCTATTTGACCAGCATTGTTACTGAAGAAGGCAGAATAGAGGAATGAAGTGAACAGCTCTGTAGGGAGGGAAACCTACAGCAGGGCTGGTCCTAGCCCAGTGGATGAACCCAAGCAGCAGGACACAGTAGTTAGGAAGTGAAATGAACCCTAGTACAGTTTCAGACTATTGAAAGCTGTGTGATTTGAACAAATTCCTTGAGCTCTTTTTCTCTTCTCTGTAAAAGGTGGAATACTGGTTGATATTGTTTTCCTGTGGACTCGTCAGGATCAGATGAGACCTTGCATACAAAGGATTTAACCTGATATGCCCGGCACATAGTAGGTGCTCACGAAACAATAGGGAATATTCTGAGGTCGAAGCCATATTATCATCAAATAGCAGTTGCACACTGAGATCTGAGTTGAGAGGAGGCCCTATCTCAGGACCCCAGGAACCCTGGAATTGAATAAAATAGGATGATTATTAAGGAAGAGATGAAAAGAAACAATTAGTGCTTACAGTACCAGAAGGGATTTCAATCAGCTGCAAGGTAATGGAAAACCAACCAGTGGCTAATCCAGTATGAGGTCCATTTGTCAAGGAGATTGTCCTTCTAGCTCTCTGTGCCACAGTATGTCACTTGCTCCTCCTCCAGGCATCGTGTCTGTATTTCTGAAAGGATAAATGAGCTTCCTTTTCAAGAGGAAAGTGCATTTCTAGACATGTCCCTTTGATCATCTCTGACCAAAAGAACTCGTGCCACAAAGGGGAGTTTTGTATGTTTCAACCTAAGAGTTGGACCCATTGGGGTTCTTTTCTGCAGGAAAGGACAATGCCCACCCCAGCTTGCAGCCCCCCACAGGGCACCTTTGAGTCTCAAAGTCCCTGAAGGCAAATGTGCTATCATTTTTGAAAGAAGGAACTAAAATGACTCAGTGGAAAGCTGCAGAGCTGGGACAGCCTTAGAGCTTTCTATCTCGATTTCTATCTAGATCTTTTATGTCAAAATCTACATCCGCCCCACTATTTTTAAAAGGAATAAAAAAAGCAAAAGTGGAAAGGCTTCCTTTGAAACAACACAAAATTAAACACACACACACACACACACACACACACACACACACTTGCTCATGATGGAGTATGTGTTGTAGGACTCGGTGTAAATCAGCCACAGATGTGGGCTCCCTTATCGGAGGCATCCGTCACAGCTGAGATGAACCGAGATTGCATGTAAGTGGAGAGGAAAGATATTAGGTTATTTTGCTAGAATTTAATTCAATTTTCATGCTTGCTTCCTTCCCTGGAGGGAAATGATTATCTGATTTTATGCTAAAAAAGACAAGGCAA
The DNA here is from genome assembly GCA_020662805.1 of Glaucomys volans. NCBI lineage: Eukaryota > Metazoa > Chordata > Mammalia > Rodentia > Sciuridae > Glaucomys > Glaucomys volans. The sequence continues at coordinate 398,973 of JAJEJO010000536.1, read as the reverse complement.
GATAAACTCATTCAAAGACAATATGCAAAGAGAAGGTTGTTTGGGTTTTGTTTGCTTTCATTTTTTGTTTTTTTCTTTTTTGGTTGGAGTTTTCCCCCAAGAAAAGAAACTTGAATGTTAAATACAACAAATCCACAGAATAAAAAAAAAAAAAAAGACCTTTTCTTAATAGTATAAGACTATTCCCTCTGCATGGGTTATTTACTTCCATGGTACACCTCTCAGAAGATGTATTTCCCACCCTTTGGCTTTGGCTTTGACTTTGTTGCTTATGGACAATAACTCAGCTTCTTTAGAATTTTTTTTTTCCTTTTTCTTTCAGGGATAGGTGGGTACTGGGGATTAAACTCAGGGGCACTCAACTACTGAGCCATATCCCCATCCCTATTTTGTATTTTATATAGAATCAGGGTCTCACTGAGTTGCCTAGAGCCTCCCTTTTGCTGAGGCTGGCTTTGAACTCACGATCCTCCTGCCTCAACCTCCTGAACTGCTGTAGATTTTCATTCTTTTTTTGAGATTCCTGAGATCCCTGTATCTTCAGCTGAACATCCCACTCGAATATCTCAGAGATGGCTCTATCTCAACATAACCCCAACATGATTCCACGATCTTCCTCCTAAATGAGATGGAGTTAAACAAAACACCTGCTCCTTTTCTAGTGTATTTCTTCCTCGTAAAGGACACCAACAAAATCCCTGAAATCAGGAAATCATTCTCAACTTCCATTTCTTCATCCCCTTCATATTTAATCAACTCCCAAACAATTTCACACTTCCTAAACATATTCCAAACCCAAACAGTGAACTGACAGTGCATCACGATTTTCTCCACTATGAGAAAATATTTGTAAAGCTTGAGTAGTGAAGGGAAGCCTCAGGCACAAGCTGAACCAAACAAGGCGTGGTTGGTCATGGGACCTCTAGTTCTATCACTGATGCTTTGCATCAAGCTGTGTCTCCAGGGAGCCTCTGGAGGGCCCTTTTATACAACAATGCCTGGACCATTCATGAGATAAGTAACTGAGTACTTTGCTGTGGAGTGGAAGATAGACTAGTAGTTGAAGGGGAATGTGAAGGGAAAAGTGTTACCCTTCCGTTCTAGGTAGGAGACCCTACTGTGGGTCTGGCATGGTTGGGAAGGACCACAAAGAAACCAACAGATGAGGCCAGGCGTGGGGTATATGGAAATGTGCATTATCTTCCTGGCTCTTTTGCAAACCCAAAACTTCTAAAACAAAAAGCTTATTTTTAAAAAAAATATATATAAGGCAGAATAAAGGGAACTTTCAGGAGCAAATGTCTTGAGTGGAAATGGACTCCAAAGGCCAAGTGAAGGAGGGCAGAGCTGGCTGTCCGTGAACATGGTTAAATTTATGAGTGAATAACTGAGTGAATTTTGTTACATTTTATACTTTATAAAGCTTATATACATTCACTTCCTTTTACTGTTATAAACTTGGGAGGAAGTTACTATGTTTTATAAGATGAGGACACAGAAGTTCAAGAAAAATCAGGCCCAACTTGAGCATGACACTCCCTATCAGTCAGAGGAATTCAGAGGACAAAGACCTGGTTTTCCACAGCACTTACTTTGCTTGAGGTGGGTTTGAACACATTGACCCTGTGGGGTCTGATCCGAGTGAGACATTTCACAATTGCTTAACATTGGGCCTCACTTATCCTCTGCCACAGGATGAGACATTAACAAAGTATATTTAGGGACCCTTTGAATCGAGATGATCTTAAAATTTTTGCTGCATAGCTTCCTGTAATTAAAAGCGAGAAAGGTTGGGAGTGTTTGTCCGAAAGACAAACGTGCGGGGAGCTGAGTGAGAGAAGGTTCTGAGGTCTCGTCACGCACTGTCCAGCCCACGTTGCTCGGAGGGTCTGTTTACAGCAACATGCACTGTGTTGGAATCTTCCACATGCTCCACGAGGTGTTGACAGTACAATCTGTGTCCTGCATGTGTCCAGAGACTGTGAGTAAAGATGCATTAATGCTGAGTAATCCTTTGCCTCTTCCCAGGGCACTTCAGAAGAAGAAAGAAAGAAAAGCTGTGTCTACAAAGGACCGATGACAAGTCCTCTTTGTTATCCAGTCCCATTGTTTTCAGCCCCTTATCTAGATTTTAGTGCTTTGATGAGCAGAGCAGCCCTTGAGTTCATCGTGGGTGGCTCCCACTATGACCGGCCAGGGTGCTCAGCCATTCCTAGTGGATGGCATGGTACTGTTGCCCCTGGCTTTGTGAATGTTCTTTCATTCAAGCCTCAATTATCTAACTGAATGTGCCCCCCACAACTCCTTTTCTGAACCATGACTGATCTGCATCTACATCATTTATGTTTGTCATAAACCAACCTCCCCTTTATCATATGCTGAGGATCCTATAGAATGAGGCACTTGAGACATGTGTAAGAGTCTGAGCTATGAAATCAGGAGGTCCTGAGTTCAAGTGTGGCTTCACTAACTCCTGGGACAGGATGTCCAAGTTAATTAACTTATTTAAACTTTAGTTTCCTCATCTGTCAAATAGAGATGAACATGTATCTTGTGTACTTCTTTTAACATTAAAAATGTTGGGAAATAAAAAAGAAGGGAGGGGAGGAGAGGGAAAGAGATCTCCAACACAGATCAGCATGCAATGATTCTTTATTCTCCATTCTTCTTTGTTCTTCTATATCATTCTCCTATATCCCTCTATCTTTCTTTATCCTTCTCCTCCTTCATCCTTCTATCCTTCCTTCTATATCCTTCTCCCCTGTTACATATGATTTTAGCCTTTTATACCCCTACAGACAAAGAAGGCAAAAAGCCAACAGCAATGAATTCCCAGGCAAAGCAGGCAAATCACCAACAGCAATGGCGAGGGCCAATGCCCAACAGCCAGATAACCACTCCTTGAACTACATCTTAATCTAACCTAGACTCAAACATTTTGAGCTCTGTCCTTTCTCAAGGCCAGAGAAACATTCTTGTTTGCAAGCAATGTTCTCTCTGTCTCTAACCTCTTGGCAGAAAATCCTGTTTGCAGGCAATTCACACCAAGGACTACAAAGTCCCTAGTTTGTAAGAGCACCTGTAGTTAAAACTCCTCATTTCTCTCTTGGTAGAAAATCCCGTTTGCAGGCAGATTCCACCAAGGACTACAAGGTGTCTTGTTTGCAAACACACCTGTAGCTAATAAGTTTTGATTCCCTACACAAAAAATCATGTATATACAGCATCTTGTAATTCCTATAAAAAACAGTTTCTAAATACCAACTAATCTCTTACGCTTTGGGGGTTTTAAAAGAGATGTTTTGGGGTCCCCTTTTAGACTCTCTGAAAGAGGGCACATTACCCACCAATACCTCAATTATTCTTTGTATTTCTTTTATGGCGTGGTTCATATTTTGCCTTATATTTCAGATATTTGTTTCAATTTTATTCCTATTGTAAACTATTTTTCCCAAGAAAACATGCATTTTTTAAATACTTTCTTTTTTATAGTATTATTTACTATATATAGATATAGATGCATTATATAGAAAAATAAGACTCTTCCCTTTTCAAAATTAAAACAACTTTATTGCTATTTATCATAAAAGTAAAACATGTTACCATAAAAATTAAAGCAACATCAAAAACAAATGAATATAAATATCACCAGAACATAAATAGCATCACTCAAAGATGGCCAATGTTAATAGTTTGGGGAACAACCTCCCCTACTTTTCTGTGCACACACACACACACACACACACACACTCTCAGTCATGACTGTATACAAATGGATCTTAACCACTCTGACGTTCTGCTTGGCCCTGTATCCTAAACTGCCTTGAACTAGTCCATAAATACATGGCAATCTCTTCAACTAAGTCAAATATCTCCCTCTTTGTGACATTTGGATATTTGAGAGAAAGAAGAGATTCTTTCATCTTAACTAGATTCCTTCCAACACTGCTAGGCCCTTCTCACCAAGCAAATCCAGTTTTCAATCTGGAGTCACTGAAGGTTCCATATTATATCTACTGGTCGGTTTACAAAGTAATCAAACATCAGTGTCCCCACTAGATAGTTTTTCACTCATTACTGCCCTCACTCCAAAACAAACCTACCATTCCAGATCCATAGAGGCTGAGGGTAGAGACCTGAGAGCAAGTCTTGCAAAACCATCCCCCAAATTTCATTCATTTCTTTGACCTTCTCCGCCTTTTTCCCCAAGTCTCTGCAGCTTTAGTAGGTCCATGCTGCGCCATACTCAGATCTGAGAGTCTGTCCCCTCTTGCTTTCCCACCAGCAATCTAGCCATAAGAATGGTGCAATAAATTGTGCGCAGTGGTGCCCAATCCCAGTGGCTTAGGAGGCTAAGGCAGCTTTAGCAACTTTTAGGCCCAAAGCAACTTAGCAAGACCCTGTCTCAAAATAAAATATATATTTAAAAAAGTGCTGGGCATGTGGCTGTATAGTTAAGTGCTCCTGGGTTCAATCCTGGTACTAAAAAATAAAAAATAAAAAAATAAAAAAATTGGGTAATAGTCAACAATTTAATGCAAAATGTGGGCACGTCACAGGAGATTGAGCTTAGTGCATACCTGTCGTTTGTAGCCAGTTCTTTGGCTTTCTTTTTCTTGTTGTCTCCCATTTCCTGTGTTCCTGACATGTGACCTAGCCCCTAGAGAGAGCCCACTGGAAGGTGGAGCCCACTCAAACATGTCTGAGCTCCCATCCTGTTTTTACTCCACTGCTTCTCTTGCAAGGAGCAGGCTCACTGGGTACCCACCCCCTTCCCCACACTGCAATGCAGGTCGGCCAGGTTTCCCATCTTGTCACAAAGTCACCCCTCTAAAGATCTCCCTTTAGAGCTCCCTTTCGCTTTCTGTGTACTGCTGAGAACAGGTGGAGTCCCTGCTCTTGAGGTTGAAGTGCTTCCAGGGGTGTTTTCTAATTTTCACGTTGCGCTTCTTCTTCCCCCTTGGAGAGTTGCACCTGCTTTCTGCTCTCCTGCAGGCTCAGTTCCATAAAAAGACCTTGCTCTGCCCTTGGCCAAGCCAGCCAGGGTGGCAGGTGGGTCAGGTCAATGAACGTCCCGCTGTTGGACCCTCTCACTGCTGCTGTTGCTTCTCCCCCATGGGAGCCAGTGTCCTGTTATCCCTTTCTCCCCAGACTTGCCTCTGCACAAACTGCTGCCGCAGACACTGTGGTCCTTTTTCACCTCCACTTCCCAGCTTTTTATGCTCAATCCCAGAGGGATGCGCTTTTATTTCTCATATACCCCAAGCCATGAAGTAGAGACTGGATTATCATTCCTGCCTTAGAAATAAGGAAAAAAAAACATGTGAGTTGTTTGATTAGCAAAATAATAACAGGGAAAAGGGTCAGAAAACCCGGGTCTCTCTTCTTGCCTTGCTTCCTTTGTCTTTTTTCCCTCTTCCCTTCTTCTTTCCTTCAAATGAATATTCATTGGCTTACTCTGAGCGAGGTACTGGGGATAAAATTGCAAGCAGAGTGGATGCAGCACCTACCCTCAAATGACACATTATATAAAGAAGGTAAGCACTTTGAAAAAAAGCAATGATGTGTTCTGAGAAAAATTTCAGGTCATGGTTTTGTCAATGGAGTTTCCCTGAGCTGAGACATAAATCAGAAGTTCTTCCTCTTAGCACTATTGACATTTGGGCCAGATAGTTCTTTGCTGTTCGGAGCCACCAAGAATACTGTAGGGTGTGTAGCAGAATCCCTGGTCTCCACCCATAGGATGACACTAACATCACCACCCAGGAGTAACATTGCCAAGTGTCCTCTGGAGTATAATCCCCTTCACACCCACACAAAGACACTGGAGAATGACTGGCCTGAAGTGCGAATAAGTTAACAGCATTTCTCAGTTTTGCTTCCCCCCTGTTCTTGTTTCTTATAGCAATAAAAGTTTCCCAAGGATAAGCTGCCAACGCAGTCTTCGGTTTGTGGAGCCCTGTTGCAATGTGATTACAAATAGCAGCCCATGTGACTGCTTGCATCACCCAGCAAAAGAGCATGTCCACTGGGGTTTGAAATCTTTATGCATTTCAATGACTTGAAAAACACTATGAAGAGTGATATTTATTGCACAAGGATCATGACTGACTCAAAATCGTCTCTACTTTCCCTTCAACCTTACACTTCACCAATTCATCTATAAATTTATTCCATATTACTTTGAAAGAACTGAATAATTATAGTCAATTTTTATGCATTGCCACACTTTTCTGGAATGTGTCTTATATCCAGTTTTATAATCAGCCAGCTCAAAATAAAATTATATGTGAGCATTTCTTTCCTAGTGCAACGACTAACACTAAAGCCTCATCAAATTAAATCTACCCTGGTAGCTTCTTTTTATTAGCAGATTTTGGCCCCTCTTTTGTGGTCCAGGACAACTTAGTAAGGTAAGGTCAAAGCATTCTTTGGGGATTGACCTAACTGAATATCTTCCCCATTTCTCTCTCTCATCTGAGTATCAGAATTGTTTTCCAGCAGCATTTAGTTGTGTTGACTCAATAGGAAACAACATTAAGCTTCCTGTCATTTTAATCTGTTTCAGATATTAGGTCCTGTTTGAAATGAAGAGACTATTTCCTTCCTTCAATGGAATAAGGTTTGGTTCATTCAGTTTCAATGAATTTCCCTTTATTTGGGAAAAATAATAAATGTTCTCACTCCTGATCTTCAGTGAATACACCTGTTGCTTGATTTTTAAATTCTGGGCTGAAGCATAAAGTCTTCTGGAAAAAAAAAAAAAAGAAAGAAAGAAAAAAGCACCACAGATTCTGAGAACTTTCAACCTATTTAGGAAGATGGTCCTGGGCTTTTCAAGATAGCCTGTGCTATACCATGTCTTTAATTTTTACCTAGTTGACACGACTAGAACCTTCCTTCAGATATCACTTGGGCTAGCACAGCAGAGAGGAATTGTCAGTGAAGATTTTGGACCCACTGTTTATAGCTAGAGCTCAGTGAAACAGTAACACCCATTAAACCATAATCTAATCAACCCGCACGCTTGGTCGAACTTCAGAATAATCAGACCTGTCATTTCTGCACAAAGGGCTGCTGTTAAATGTCAATCTTTCTATCACCAACAGGAAAGTCTACTTCCATGGTGTTTACAGGCCCAGCTTTGGAAAATCTGGTCCTAATCCTAGACTAACTTCCTCTGTGATAATTGCTAACATAACAGTACACCACAGTGACCTTGCTAATGGAACCCTTATTTCAGAAATCCATCAAATACCCAGATGCCTCCCCGGGAGGGGCTTCTATTTAGGTGGATGCCAGAGGCTGTGGCCTTGAGACCCAGATCAACCGATGTGGCTTCCTTCCCCAGATGAAGCGACTGATCTGAACCACAGACTCATTTATATTCTGACCCCAAACTACTCCTTCCCTAGTCTGCACTCCACCTGGAACCATTGAAACAACTGTGCTGATAGAACCACCATGGAGAAACTGGATTCCAGAGTTAGAGAGCTTGGGATGGGGTGAGCCAACGAAAGGTGAAGCAGGTCAGCCAGAGGGATCCTTGCCTATCTTGGAACGAAAGGCTTGCAATAAATATGAAATGAAGAGGGAATGACTGGTAATGTAGGAGTCACCCTTAGGAATGTGCTTCCTTCTGTACTCTGTGCAAATCTCTTCCAGAGAAGGGACTGCAGGGAGGTTTTCATCCCTTGTCTCCTCTTCCCGTTAGATCACAAATTTCTTGACATAACATTTTCTCAGTGACTAACACAGTTCCTGGCTGATAGTTAGATGCCCAGTATGTGTTCATCTAAAGAATAGTTCTTGGGGAACAGATATTTTGAGCACTAAAAATCTAGACAGTTTCTATAATCCAAGGAAGTCTTTAAACTTGATGTCATCTGTATATAAATTGCTGATCCCAGGATGACCTTGGTACAACATGCGTGCAGTTCATTGGTAAGTCAGTTGCTAGCATCAGAAATAAAGATTTTGGGTGGCTTTGTCATCAAAGGATAAGAAAAATGCATCTTTTTATTCCAGGAAATGGTGTTCCAGGTACAAACCATTCCAGTAGGTTGTGATCTAAGTCTGAAGAAACTGATAGAGAGATTCAGATCAGGCTGATAAAATGGTTAACTTTCTGTGTCAATTTGGCTGGATCAGAGTGCCCAGATATTTGGTCAAACATTATTCCAGATGTTTCTGTGAAGTTGTTTTTGGAAGATGAGATTAACATGTAAATCTCTGGATTTCAAGTAGATCAGATTGCTCTTCATAATGTGGGTGTGCCTCTTTCAATGGGTTGAAGGCCTTAAAAAAAAAAGAAAAGACTGATCTCCCCTGAGCAAGAAGGATTTCTGCCAGCAGGCAGACAGCCTTCTGACTTGAACTACAGCATCACCTCTGCCCTGGGCCTCCGACATACTGGTCCACACTGCAGACTTTGGACTTGGCAGCCTCCATAATTTCATGAGCCAATTATTTAAAATAAATCTATAGACACACATCCTGTTGGTTCTGGTTCTCTGAAGATCTCTGGCTGACACAGTAACCAATAAGCACATTATACAATCTGTCATCTGACAGCCTTCTGACCCACATTTGCTCAGAATATTATGCAGGAGGATGCACAGACTGATTGCTGGAGCCATAACCTCACCTCTTCATTGTGGGTGGAGTGACATGAAACAAAGGCTGTCTTCATCGCCATACCGTCTAAACCAAGCCCTAGGTGTCAGGAGGCTTCTGCATCATCGCGGTGCTGCCTCACACTACCTATGAGACATACCCACTTGTGCCTCAGGTTCCTCTCTGTACGATGACGGGTAAGAGAAGTAAGGGGCTAGACTAGAGCTGGTCTTCTTGCCTGGAACTCATGGAGGGGCTTCAGGACATTAGCGAGACTCCTGCAATCACATGCAAACACACACGTGCTTATTTTTCTAACACGATGGTTCGTATCTTTTTAACAGTTTGAACTAAATCTGTGAATCACAAAAAGGTTACAGTTCCCTGGGCTTGGAACAGTAATGAATCCTTCCCGTCCAGACCTCTCATAGCACCTCTGTCAGCTGCAGGTGTTTGGTGGTTTTCTCTGAGATATGTCTGACTTCTCTGTGGTGCTCCAAGAATATCAAAAAGCTAGAGAATTTTTTTGAGAGAGATTAATTGTTCCAAATTCCCTGTTCCAAATTTCAGGACTGAGTAAAAAGAAAGTCCTCAATATTGTGGTTTCTGAGAAGGAATTAGAGATCTGGAGAAAGATAAGATGCTTTCTATTATACACTCAGTTCTAATGTTTACATTTTGGGGGGGGGTAGTGGGGATTGAACCCAGGGGCACTTCACCCCTGAGTCACATCCCCAACCCTATTTTATTTAGAGACAGGGTCTCACTGAGTTGCTTAGGGCTTCACTAAGTTGCTGAGGCTGGCTTTGAACTCGCGATCCTCCTGCCTCAGCCTCCCAAGTGCTGGGATTACAGGCGTGCGCCACCGTGCCCTACATTTTTTGACCAGGTACATTTATTGCCTTACCCTCTAGATATGCTTTGCATATTCTATTCAGTCTCAAAACTTATAAATTTAAAACAATTGAAAAATTTGGAAAGCAAGAATATCCATGATACATCATTAAGTGAAAACAGAACTAAGGACTAATAATAGTAGAGTCTGTTTACATTTTGAATAAAAACATTATACCTATCCATCTATTGGTGTGCACCATACCATTAGATAGCTACCTCTTACTGTGGGGCCAGTGGAGAAGGTTAAGAGAAAGGCATTAATTTGACTTTAGACCCTTCTGTGTTCTTTGAGTTGCTACAATATGCACATCTTACTTTTATAATTTCCCAAACTAATTTTTTATAAAGTAAATACCCCCCTATATACATATGTGTGTGTGTGTGTGTGTGTGCGCGTCTATTTTAATAAACAGAATGGAGAAACCATATGCATTTAATTTAAATAGAGTTAAAATTTACATATATGCATATTTCTATGGGCAATGATATGAAAATATGAGCTCTGTCATTTAAATTTTGGAGACTTGTGTGATGGGTTAAAAAAAAAAAAGGTGAAGATTTGGAGAGAAATTGAAGGCAAAAATCTACAGCAGCTTCTGATGAGAGAACCACAGAGGGCGGGGCTTGTAGCTCAGAGAAGAAACAACTTGGAGACGTATTTCTTTGACTTTTTTTCCTTTTGGTCTGTACCTTGAGAGGGACTCTAAATCCAGGAATTCAGGAGGTCAAAACCCAGAGACTGCCAAATCAAGAATTACTTTTAATATTTTAATTATTTAATATTTTAATTATTTTTAGGGAGATCCGTTTTGCCCGGACACAGCACTATCAAGTCGAGAATCACTTAGAAAGGCTCTTGTTTGCCTCTGAGCTGGGGGTGGAGAAAGAGCATGAGAGAGATCTTTAGCTTGACAGGAGAGGAAGTTACTGGAAGGGGTGACAGACAGTGCGAAATAGGAAGTTGAAATGGAGAAGATGGTGAAATAGCCCCACAGCAACATGAGCTGGGGTGAGTAAGGAGTCCAGGCACGTCATTACGCACCAGGATAGAGTTATAGCCTGGTGTTTCCACACACTCTAGTAAAGTGGCACTCTGACCGTGTGGGCCAGGACACAGGGGGAGGAGTCACTCCGGGGCAGGGCAGTGTTCCCAGATGCATCATCTTTGAAGACAAACCCTTAATGGGCTGGGGACAGCAGTGGCAGGAAGTTACTCAAACAACTGCAAAAAGGACCAAAGAAATGGGGCTTAGGAGGCTTCCTTGCCTCTCAAGGATTCTGAGCATCGCTTTTTCTAACAATTGACACTCTCTTACAAATTAGTTCCTGAGAATGTTATCTGTACTCATCTCAGGTTCCATTTTATAGTATATATTAGGGGCTTTGGGATCATTAACAGGACTTTACAAACTGAGGATCCAAATGAGAACATGTTTGGTCTAGCATTTTTCCACATTCCTGAGGTCCAAAAGAGAATAGGTATCAGAAAGTTACCACGTTTGGTGGTGTCTCATTTCTAACATGGACCCAGAGTATCTAGTCCCAAGAAGTCACTTCCCTTTGTTTTTCTACCTGTGACAGAAAGATGGGGCTGATTGACATGACTCCAAGAGGCAGAAGGAGCAGTCGTAATTATTACAAAGCATGTAGGAGAGAAATCGGATGACAGTTCTGTTCCATTCTAAAGCACAGTGACAAGGTTATTTCCATTAATCTGCTTGTGTAATCATTTGTGAAAAGTGTAATTTATAAAGATCTATACAAGTAGGAATACCAGAGGTATCTGTTGCTGGTGTTCTTCAGGAGTATCATCCATGGAAGAACCTGGAATTTAAATAGGTTAAAAAGAAGAAACTAGATGGGCATTTTTTTTCCCTTCACAGTGCTGGGATGGAACCCAGAATTTCCGGAATGCTCTGCCACTGAGTTGCACCCCAGCCTGACAGGTGTATTTTATAATTGGGCCAATCAGGAGCAACATCAGTCCCCCAGCCTCATGCACTTCTTCAGAGAGCTCTTTCCTCATCAGAAAAAACGAGTGGTCTAGCACTAATCATTTGTCTTAACTTTTAATTTCTTCCCCCAAATGTGCATCAACTCTGAGCCCCACCCCTCTCCCCACAGCTCTTGGTAACCCCAGAGGAGTGGAGAGAGGACCAAGGCTAAAAGTGACCTGCTCCCATAGGTCTAGCTCAATCAGGACAACAGGAGTGATCTGTAATAAACAGGGACAATAAGCAAGTCTGAAGACAGGGAAACAAATCAACCAACCCTGAATTGCTGAATCTGGGTTTCCATCCCCAGAAGTTTAAGTGGCAGTGGAAGAGGAAGGCAGAGGCTCATCATTAGTATCCTACACAGGAGAGATGGCGGTCAGGACCAGAGCTGTGGTCTGGGGAGACTAGTCAGTGGAGAAAGGACACTGTGAGCAGGAGAGTCATCTTGATCTGTACCCTCCCTTCAGCCCTCCTGGCTGGATGACTCCACTTTACTAAGCACAAGTCATGTTCCCACCAGAGCCAGCTTAGTGGTCCCTATCACAGTCATGTGGTAACACAGGTCATTTGGCTTCCAGTAAGAATGAAGCAAGTCGGTCTCCTGAGAGTCTGAGGTCTCATCAAATCTGGAAACTCAATTGGTCCCAATACAGCCAAGATCCAGAGTTGGATTGAGTTAAACTTAACTCCCAAATAAATTCAGAAATACTTCCTTCTTTTATCCTGCCTTTAGTACACATTCACTTTGTAACCTCTGAGCCTGCTCCTGAACTTCTCAAAGAAAGAACTTTTTTTCTTCACACACACATCTGAACAGAGGAGATCTGTGGTCCCTGGGCCCAGTGGGTGGTGAGTGTCAGTAAAAAACTGAGGAGGCCACTGAGGAGGGAGCCGAACAACTGTGGGTGGCTGGGAGGAAGGCAGGGCAGAACCAGAGGTCCGCAGGCCCAAGGTCTGAGCTGAATAGGAGTTGCTCCCTCCTCCCTCTTCTGCTTGAGAGGTCTACCAAGGCTCCTAGCACTCTAAACTTGTCCATTCCTTAAAGAGATTAGCATTCACTGTGGATGAGGGCAGGGGATAAATACCGTTGTTTTGTGGCAATGCTCAGACAAAGGAGAAGGAAAGCTAAGCAACCGGAGATGAACTTTCAGAACAGCATTATTTTTGGATGAACCTCTGAGGCTCAGAAAGGACCCATGCACTGCCCAAAGACTCAAAGGTACAAGGAATCATTAGATCCTAGGTTGTTTGACCCCCTCAGGTCTCCATACATCCTCCTCCTTAAAATCTGCCCTAGTGCATCCATGCAGTGGTTTCTGCCTCCATGTCTCATTCTTGAAGTCTGCCCAGGTTCTCAGAGGGGTGCTATCAGGGGTACTAAAGGAAATGGCTTGGGGCTCCAACTCATGAACCAAGGAAGGGTGCATTCATACCTCCCAGTCACGAGGTGCCACCAGAGCCTCATCAAGCAGGAGGAATCTAGATTAAATGGTTTTGACCAACCTCTGCTGAAGTTCAGCTCTAGAAGGATCAACAGCCAGGGATCAAAGGGAAGGAGAAAGAGGAGAATGAGGATGGAAGGTAGGAAGGCGAGAAGGAAGGAGGGTAAGAGGCAGTGAGGAGATGGAGCATAAAGGAGAAAGCACTAAAGGAAGGGAGGAGATGGGAGGGGCTTTTCTACATAAGAAGAAGAATTTACTATATCCTTATTGTTATTGTTCCAACAACTCCAAATCCAAGCATCACATGAAATTGGTCATGTGCTCCAAGTGCAAAAAAAAATTCTGGGTCAATAGCATCCAGGGACTCTTTTCCATCCTTGAGCAGTCAAAAGGCCAAGCCCTCTCTGGCTGAGCACTAGAGAGCATCAGACCCTCTTTCCCGACCCTCGTCAACCCATTTCTGGATACTTCATAAGTGCGCTAACAGTCCTGTTCCAAACCCAGCTGGTGTGGGGATCAGAGAAAATGTAGAAGCCATAGATTTTTCTTTAGTGAATTTTTAGGCAGAAACTCTCTAGAGAAGTCTCCAAGCTCCCTAAACATGCATTTGCTAATGTTCTTCTGGAAGCTGTCTCCAGTTTTGCTTTGCAGCAGTCCATGGGTGCCTTTGAACTTCAAATAGTTTCCAGATCTTGTGTGAGTTCTGTGAGTGGCTGAATTCAACCAGAAATGCCTGGAACTGCATGAACGAAATTAGCTACAGAGCCTAACTAGGTTCCTTTCCCCTATTCAAAAAGACAGTTTGCCCTCTGGAAAAGAGTGCCTGTAGCCTGGGGATGCCAAGTGAGACCTCGGCCACTTTGGGAGTCTGTTTCATCTGTGAACATTGGGCAGACTCCTGGGCAGGGACCCATTGCCTCTATTTGCTTGAGGGCCAAGAAGAATCCTGGAGAAAGACTGAGGCAGGCAGAGAGATAGGCTTCCACAAAGTCCCAGCGCCCTGGGATGTGTGAATATAGCTCCATCTGAATTTGGCCATCTTCCCTGTGAGTAGGGATTCCATGGGTAATAAAACAACAGAATTGGAAGGACTGTGTATATCAAAGATCTGCTTTGGTAAGCCTTGGACACATAGAAGCACAGGAAGAGGGACATTGTCCCCTGTGAGAGAATGCAGATGGGCCCTAGGAGGGCTCTGTGCAAGGTCTACAATTAAAGCCCAATCTTATGTACCGCTGTGACCTCTGGTGAAACTAGGAGGGCCTCAAGTGCTCTAACTGCAGGTTGTTCTCTTCACTCTGCTCCTACAGATAAGGCTCTTGTCACCCAACAACACCTATAAAATGGACAGGAGCAGTTTCTGCTTATCCCTGAGTAATGGAGGCCAGGTCCCTGCCAGCCAGTGAAACTGGTCAGGTAAGCCAATCACATTCGACCCTGGGAAAGAGGAATGCCTCACCTACAAAGCCTCTGGTTGTTCACCGTCTCTGAATGCAACCTTTATACATTCCCACTTGTGATCCAGTGTCCTCCAGGCTGTGAGTATATGGGACTAACATATTGTCAATCTCATCTGTCCAGTGTTGGACATCCCTATAACCCAGGACAGTCATCCCTCCCTCACCAACAAGCAAATAAGCAATCAAGCCAAGGCTTGGGGCTCCAGGGTACTAGCAGGAATGGTGGAGGGGGCCCCAGGCAGTGGTGGCACTTGTATTCAGTGAAGAAAGTACCACTGGTAAGAGATGGCACAAGAAGCTTTGGGAATAGTCCAGATATATTTTTCAGAGACATCAACATCTAAATAATGAAAACATGGAGCAGTATGTGAGGAGGTGATCTTCTTTAGTACTTGTGAGACCCCTGGAGTTGGAGATTCGTTGAAAATATTCCTAATTCTAGTCTATATTACCTAGTTATGTGACTTTGAAGAAGTCATTTTGCCTCTCTGAGTCTCTCTCGTGAAATACATGCAGCCAACTAGTTTGTTTAAGCTTGTGTGTTCAGACCAGAGATGGAAACTGCAAAGATGTCTGACATCAACCCATCCATCTATTCCCGTCTGAGTCCCACTCCTACCTGCTCCACTGCTCCATTGTCCTTCCTCACTCATTCAGAATCCAGTGTAAGTCAGGGTTTTGAGAAAATGTTTGCTAAAGAAGGTGAAATTCCATGCCAAACTCTAAAGGCATGGGGTTAACAAGGGAGAAATAAAAATGTGCAGCAGACAAGGTTTTGGGTAAATGGGCCTGCCTTGAGAAAAAGGCCCATGTTGGGAAAAAGAAGAGATTCATTTGGAGCGAGAAGAGAGGGGGATAGGGAAGATATGGTTGGAAATAAAACAACCTGCTTTTGGGGATAGTATTAGGCAAGTCACTTAACTGGGCTAGCTTTCCAAAAGAGACTAGAACATGTACCATGTTGGTATCCTGACTACACTGTATGGTAGTGTGGATAGAAAGGAGTCTAGCTATCCCTGATGAAAGTTCTTCTCCAGGCATCATGTTGGTACATCATGTTGCTATTGTGTGTCTCTTACTACCCCAGGCATGTGTTACAGAGTGTGATTCCCACTTGGATGACACCCAACTGTGTGCAGGGGATGATGGGCTAGCCGTGGAAGAACTGGTGGTGTCTGGTACAATCCCTGCAGACAGAATGTAAGCCCCTTGAATCTCTGAATCATGAGTCCTTTTAATCTGTTTTCTACTGTTCTTGAAACACCAACAACTGATCCAAAGATGACCAGTTTCTGGATAGGTAACCATTTTGTTTCTTCAAACTTTTCTATTTCCTTTGTCTGGTGGCTGTGGGCACTTTGTGATACCTATGTTTCAGTGGTGGGGCAAGCATATAGATTTTTTTAATGCAACCTAGAAGGAGCTGGGTCAGGAGATCTGGTCTGATGCTCATGTGTAGGCTCTGTTGAATTCTGAGGCTTAGAGAAGCCAAGGTGCAGCCTCTGGTTCACTCCCAAAGGCCAAGGATGCAAATGTCAAGTGTCATAAAAGCCTTCATTCACTTGGAGCATCTGGATTAGGAGCCATCCAAGGCAGGCAGAATGATGTGGACCTTACCTGTGCTCTCCCACAAGTAGATTTTTAATAAGAAGCCTTGAAAAAGTAATGCTTCCTTTCAAAAATTTTATTTATCAAACTCAGTTGAGTCTATGGTCAGTTAGCTCACTTGGCGATGGTAGAGACCTAACAGATATGGGCAAAAGAGGCTGAGTCATATCCTTATAGGGTGCAACAGATAGTTAGCCACAGGACTGCTCCCATTTGCTCCAAAACAATGGTCCCTGTGTGGTGGCAGAGGAAGCATGCATAGGACATATACAAACACCATGAGGAAATAGTGCAAACAAATCACCATCACCAAGAACTAATCTATCTGGGTCATTGCTTAGTTTCAGAAAAATGGCATGGCCTTGTTTCCTTTCTTTATATTTTTTCCGTTTCTTGGGATTTAGCATCTGTGGTATTGCTAAATTTTCCAGTTTTGTTCTTTCCCTTATGCTTAGACCCTAAGCATAATGAAAGATGAGATCTTCAAATTGATTGCTTTATTCTGTCGGAATGCAATTGTCTAGAGTTCAGCACTCCTTAATGTATACATCATCAGCTTTCCATCACTGTGACAAAATACCTGACAGAAATCTACTTAAAGAAGGAAAGATTTATTTTGACTCACGGTTTCAGAGATTTCCATCCTTGGTCACTTGACTCTTTGGTTTCTGGACAATGGTAAGGCAGAACATCATGGTGGAAAGTATGTGTTGGAGCAAAGCTGCTCACTTCATGGTGGCCAAAAATTGAGGGTTGGGGAGAGGGCCTGGGAACAAAATATTTCCTTCAAAGTCATGTGCACAGTGACCTACTTCCTCCAATTAGGCCCTACCTCCTAGGGCAGGGCACCCAGCCTTCAAAACATGAGCCTTTGGGGGACTTTCCAGATTCAAATTTATAACAATTTGTCTCAAATTTCTCTATATTTCCCACTTTTCTTTCTGGACTGGGTTCTTGGTAGCAGCAACTCTGTCTTCGGTGTCTTTGTACCCCCTGGTATCTGGCAAGGTACCACACAGGAAATAAAGGGTTGGAACAAGGAATCAGGAAGCCTAACTCTACAGACTATGGCCTTGGTGCTGAGGGGCACCCCCTCCAGAGAGAGTGTGCTCACCATTTCCTCTCTCCAAGTTTGATTTCTGAGTATGGTAAAAGGGCAAAAATCTTGTCAAGGTTGATCCTTACTGGGCTTTTTTCATCCTCCTTACGTTTTAGGGCAAGCTCATCTGCCATGAAACAGAGCATGGATGGAAAGAATGGAAGCATGAGTAGCAGCCTCCTTGACACTTACAGTTCCTGCCTGTCAGCACACTAGCTTCAGGTCCTTCTGCCTCTTGGATAGAAGAGCACTTGGTCTTTCCCCTTCCGGTTAGTGAGGGTCTAACTTCCAGATCCAAAATCCATGTTTATGTCCAAATATGAAACCCTCTGTTATAAGGAAATCTTTGGCACTTGCCCAAATGCTTAATTGCAGAAAAAAGTAAAACCCCCCCCACCCCCCACCATAGACAGACATATACACATGACATAATTGCTGCAGAGATACATAGGATTCCAGTGAGAAGTTTGTGCATCTCTGTAGAGACAAAGATTGAGATCAGGATAAAGGTAGAGACTAATAGAGATGATAGAATAAAACATAGAGTAATAAGGTTCTCATTTGCTTTTAAGGATCAAGATCAAGGATGTTCATTTAGCCATTGTTCTTAAGGACAGAGGATAAAACACTTGAAAACTTGGGCTCCTTTTGGCATATGCTTTTGATTCCGTGTCTTGAAATACACCCCTGGTCTTCTTTAGCAATCTCTCAAATTACTCCTCTTTCTTAATGCACCCATTGCTAGTACTAGCTAGTGCTAGCAAACAGGGAAGAGAATTACACATTCCTCTTCAGCAGGGCAGCAGGGGGAGCCTCAGGGAGCAAGCAGCTCTTAGATCTCATTTACTAGGACAAATAGCAGAAATACATAAAGGCAGTATAAATCCCCACTCTTTGGGTTAAAAATAAGATAGGTGGAACGTTCCTGTTTTATGCCACCAGAAATGATGTCTAATCATGAGATCTTTTTGCAGTCCTTGATGGATTCTTTTGGTATCATTAGTATTGATAACCAGATTTGTGTTCAAGTTTCAACAAGCTGGCTTGCAAAAAAACATTGGCAAGCTTTGGATTTGAGGATATGACAGAATTCCTAAGATGAATCAGTGAACAGGAAACCATCTTTGAAAAATAGGGAAAAGCATTGAAGGTATTTAAACCTGAAATTTCCTAAAAAGAGGGCTTTCTAATCCATCTTAGAAGGGCTAGTACATTGACCTCAGTACCTTGGAAGAAATTGAGGCCACAACTGGAAATGGTGACAGAGGAAAGACCTGCTATTTATTTGTCAGATGTCATCTTTGTCCCGGGCACCACTCAGGCTGTGAGAGTTTCTTAACAATGATGCCACTTTGTGGGGGTCCTTTGCATGGAGCTATAGGAAACACTGATGTCAAGGAGGTAGAAAGAGCAGAGAGTAAAGACAGAAGCTGAATCAAATTTGGGTGATTGGGTAGGTCTTTATCCCTGAGAAGGATCAGAATCAGAGACAGAAGTCAGCCATATATAGAGAGGGTGACACAAACTTAGGAGTACTATGGATGGACCAGGGTTCAGGGGAGGGAAGGGATGCTCTTAGATCACTATTTGGGAAGATCCTTTGGCCACAGTTGATTTTTATCTGACCTGCAGCATAATATGAGGCCAGATCAGCCATGTTTAAAATTCCAGAGGTTGATTCCTTTCCTTGATAAGTTACTCATTTCATTGAATTTCTGCCCTGCTCAGGGTCATGCAAAGATGTGTGGTGTTCTCAGGGTTGTATGGGAGTTTATCACTCAGCCAGCAGCTTGGCTAATAGTATGCAGGATCAGATATTGAGCAGTAGCTATTGAGCTACAGATAACAGCTTCCTATGTTTGGAAAAGGTAAGGAAATTGTTCATTCATTCTACAAATATTTGTGTAGGATGCAAAAATGGAAAAAGGCCATCGTGGAAGTTTAGATAAAGCACTGGGGAGTTTAGAGGAGGAAACCAACTTGCAAATTGGCACTGAACTCTACCCTGGCTCTTCATGTGCACGTCTGTGGTTTCATTCTCTGACCTTTGCACTGATCAGAAATAATTATAATTATCCAGTTACTCTTCTGTGACTTCCAAAGGGCAAGGACTAAAGTTCATTCATCATGGATCATCTGTGGCCCATAGCTATATGTGTTGAGTTAATATGCTGTAGATTACAATTGATTTTAAATGAACCATCAGGAACCCAGACTTCAATTAGAAAACCCAGGCCTAGGATTTGCAAAGCACCATTTAACATTCTTTCCATAGAAAGGTAGAGCTTATGACGTTATCCTTCTGAGCAGAGTCTGCAGCATGGTCTCCTTGAACTTCCCACAGAATTGAAAACAGTGCCACCCACATGGGAAAACTCAACAAAGAATTACTCAAAACAATCAAGTGGCTCCACTCATGGCAATACACAAATTAGTGTGAGTTCAAAAAATAATTTCATCAGAGGCTAGCTATTTTTCCATCACTTTCCTTTAATCTCTAACAAAGGAACAGAGCACATGTGGACTGGGCTACATGAGGTTTTACATCAACTTTATTTGACAAAGATGCAAATAACGCACCGACCATCTGTACATGAGAACCAGATGTCCCAATTGCACTTGATTTTTCCAGAAGTGTACATGGAAGGCTTGGGAAACACATTACATTTATTTTAATTGACAAAGAATGTTGACACAAATCATTTTTCAGGCATTGAAAGCAAAGATCACTGTGCATTTTAAAAGGGTATAAATAACAACAAAGAATTTAGTCAGCTAAGAGCATCCCTAGAAGCATCTGGAGGATGTGGAAGCCCTAAGGAGTCAGATTATTAGAGGATGAGACAAGATGACAAACTTCGATGGATACTGCTTGACTATCTCATGTTCCAACCATTGAGAAACCAACTTTTGCATTTATTTTCTCACTTGGTCCTTACAACACACATATGGAGGAATCAAAGGGAGCCTATTCTGCAGAAATTGGAGACTCAGAAAAGCTAGGCTGATTTGCCTATGCACCAAAGCCAGCACATCTCTGCATCAGGACTTTGAGCTGCGTCTTAGGCAGGTGTCCATTGTCCCCATGTCAGAAGCAAGACATCAGAGTCAGAAAGTCACCAAAATTGGCTTAGTTGCAAGAAGCACCAAGGCGGGACTTACTAAAGTGCCTGAGGAGAGAAGTCCAGGGTTCCAGTTCTTATGTCCTTGAGAACTTTAGGTAAGTCCTAAGCCCTGAGCCCAGCAGAGCAGAGAGGCAGTCACCCCATAAGGTGCTATTATGATTATACACTCTGATGCAAAATTCAGAAACAGCATGTTTTAAGAGAGGGAAGCGGAGGCAAGCTCTGAGGAGAACTTGGTTTGTTTAATCTCATTACATTTGCAGTTTCAGATGAATATAATTTTGACAGCTCAGATAGAGTATGTGCCCCCTTGAAAGGAAAGAGTTAATCCTTTGGGAATGAAGTGGGAATCGGGGTTAGTTAAGCTGTGGGGAGAGGAAAAAAAACCCTGTATTTAGCTCATTGAAAGGGAGAAGAAACCTGTGGGTCACTGTTGTTCAACCTCAAGATGAGGAAATGGTTTATTGTACAACATTCAATAAGCATTTTGTTTGAAGGAAGTGGGCTGTAAAAGTGTCAAATGACAGTTATGGATTGGTCTCTGGGGAGAGGAGATGTGCTCTGCTTGAACTGTGTTACTTGGAAAACTGACTTAGGAATTACAGGCAAACTTCCTCTCGAGGTCACATGGACCTGGAGCTGTTCTTAACTCTGTTTCATTAAGGGCATCTTGAGAATGATGTTCTTTATAAACTTCAAGGTAGATTCATTCTCATCATCATTCTTGTTACTTGGGAAAGGCAAAGAATTATTATTCCATTCCCCCAGGAGTTTTTTTTTTTTTTTTTTTTTTTTTGATAGGAGAAAAGGCAGAGAAAAAAGAAATACCAACAGAAAATACATATGGCGGCTACAGCTGCTGCTGCTGCTGCTACTGTTGATGGTAAATAACTTGCATGGAGCACTTCACATTCAATGCCAAGCCATGTGTTGACCATTCAGTAAATTTAATTGTCCTTATAGCTACATGAGGGAGAGACTTGGATGAGCTTGGATTGAGTAAGAGGAAACACTGAAACCTAAGAGGTGGGGTGATCTACTGACAGCCCCATAGGCAGGCAATGAAAGAACCAGAATTTGAACCCCGACAGCCTGGCTTCAGATTCACACTCCCAACCACTGTGCCCTTGTTCCCCTCCCTCCACTTAGTTCCCTTGCCACTCCATCCCACCTGGTAGTTTGGCACATTTCACCTGGTCTCAGGAAGTTGGGTATCACAGCTACTGAAGAATAACTGATAATGTGTATAAAGCCCACAACATGATTGTTAGCACATAGTAGGTGCTCAAAAATGCTACCCATGATGTGAGCAATATGGAAAGCATTGAAACTGTTCTTGTTATTTGGATTCCTTCAAGGCGGAGGATTCTGGGTCATTGGCAGGAAACGTTGATATGGTGGTTTGGGGTTGGGAATCTATGCCCAACTGGCAACTGAGGGATCCTATTTCCTTCTAAGAAATGTAGTTCTATATTACTTTGGGGGCTTTGTTTGCTGAGATGGGTATTAAAGTTTCAGTGAATTGAATTACTTCAGACCATGGAAAGGACTTTGGGGGAAAGAACCTCAGTAGCTCCTGGGAAGACAGAATCTGGGGAGGGGTGGGAAGAAATATAAGGGGTTTTTATTAAGTGTATTGCTATGTGGCATGGAATATAGACTCTTTTCTGCACTTCCTACAATATCTACAGGGTGGTCCTCAATGATTCACAGAGGGTATATTCTTTTCAGAGAAGGGAAAAACCAAATGGAATCCTGTCTAAGGAAGGTAAGCTGGGCAAGGGGTGGTGGGTGGAGCAGGGGACAGTTTTGCTGTGTAGAGGGCCTAGACTTGGGAGAGTAGGAGAGCTGGACTGGAACCCAGGCTGCATGCCATATTTGCTACCTCATTTTGGAGCTTTCTCAGGTCCTATAGGAGATAGTAGCCCTTACCTCATCAGGCTGCTAGAATTGAGTTAAGAAATGCATGGATAGAGTAGGATCTATCACAGAAAGCACTGAAAAAATTGAAATTCCTATTTCTGTTATTACTATCCCCTGTGTTATCTCACTACCCCTGACAGAATGCTGGGAAGAACATCTCAGAGCAGGAGCACTTGCCCTGCTGGTCTTTAATCAGAGGAGTCAATCACATGGCAAAGGTCACTGCCTCTAAGGATGAAGAAGACCTCGAAGGGGAAATTGGTCCTGACTTGTTGTCAGAAACAACTTATAATTCATGATCAAACCTGGAGAACAAATGCGATCACATCTCACCATTTGCTGCTTCTCTAAGTTTTGAAAACTTACAGCAGAGTTTCTCTTGGATTACAATTTAATATTCAATTTCATGTTTAATAAATATGTGTGTATACATTACAGCATATTTATAAATCACAATGCATATTACAGCACTGGGTAGTGACATATATACAAATGTATGTATACACGTATACTTACAGATGTGTATATAATTCCATGGCTGGTGAAATAGCACAGAGGCATGAAAACGATCATCAGTCAATGAAAGATTTTGTTTTTGTTTTTGTCTTCTTTTGTTTTGTTTTAGGCTGGGGATCAAACCGAAGACCTTGCATATGCTAAGGATGTAGGATGTGCTTTATCCCTAAGCTATCTCCTCAGTGTGATGAGAACTTCACTGATGCTTCCTTCTTCATAATGTGACTTTCCCAGAGTACCTCCTGTATGCCGGGCATGCTTTAGATATATTAACAAGTTAGTTCTCAAGATAATTCTATGAGGTAGGTGTTATTACCTTCCCTATCATACTCATGAGAAGACTGGAGCTCAAAAAGATTAATGATTTGCTCAAGGTTGCCATGAGTGAATGTCAGAGTCCTTCAATAGGCAGTCTCTATTCTCTAGGAATCTTCTGGAAGTGCCACTAACATGCCAAGAAAGTACATGAAGTGTAATGATAAAATGCACTCATTTTATCCAAGTTGGGGGCATCTGCTAGGAAATGTCTGGGCAGAGAAGACAAAGATAGGAAGCCAATTGGCAATGAGTAAAGAGTTCCTTCTAAAGGCCATCAAAACCATACAGGACCTGAGAGCACTGATCAACAATCCAATGTACAGGAGCAGAAAGGAACAGTGGTCAGGGGCACGCCATGACTCCAGAGAATCTGAAGAAAAAAGGCAAGAGTGTGCAGAGGGCGCACTCCTGCACAGGAACCCCAAGGCACCATATTGGAACCACCCAGCCAAGTGCTGACTTACCTGGGCTATTGCTGTCATTGCCAGAGCCCATCCCCCAGAGGTTGGCTTGGAATGTTTTTTAAAATTATTTTATTTATTTATTTATTTGGAATGCTCTCTTTTAAACTTGAGTGGCACAAGAAAGCCACCAGGCTTTCTGGGGACGTGTCTTATCCCTTCTAGCCTCCCCATCCACAGGGGCAGAGATCCAGAACCACATGGAGGACCCAGGTCCAGGTCACAAGGACAGACCATCAGAGAATTAAAACATAGCACTATTGACAACGTGCTTATCTCACACTGATGGGCATGCTTAATCTCCCCTGTCCCCTCCCAGGCTGTATTTCTCCTGGAGCAATGTGGCATCTTTATTTTGACAAGATGTCCTAACTGGGGAGACACAATACAGCACTCTAGCTGTCATTTATTTGAAGCTACCTGCCTGTTTATTGGAATGAGAAGTCCAGTTAATTGTCCCTTTGATCCAAAAATGCAAGGTTTTTCCAGAATTTGAACATCATTTTACTATTTAATAGACACAAAAGCTTCTCTCCTGATTCATGGCCAAAGTCCCACTTGAAGTCCTTTAAAAGTATGTAGAAAATATGCCTTTTTGGGTAAAATCTAAGTTTAAACCCAGAAAGATATCAAGAAATAGTAGAAAAATGGCAATGACAATATTTGGCTAATTTATTTATTCATTTATGAACAGAATTTGGAGTAGACACAGAATTCAATGAAAGAGGAGATCTGTTCATCCCATCTGAATTACTTATTAGCTGTGTGACCTTGGGCAAGTCACTTAATTTTTCTGAGTATCTTCATCTATAAAATGGAAGATAGTAATATTGAATTTGTAGTCCTGTTCATATGCATGGCATATTGTTTAAACTTCTTTCATGGCATAATGGCTTTATTTTTGTAAGGACTAGTGTTTTCATTTGATCGTCTCCTATTTAGGCAAAGATAGCTTACTAGCTTATTAGTTTACAGAGGTGTTCATACATATTAAATCAATTGATCCTTACAACAACCCTGGGGAGTAGGACAGGTAAATAGTATTCCATTTCAGAAACAAGGAAGTGAAACTCTAGAAGGTTTCAGTAATTTACACAAATTCAGAGTCAGCATGTGGTTAAAAAAAAAAAAAAAACACGCCACAAACCTTGCATTTCTAATTTAAAAGAGACCAAGTTCCCAGGTCAAATACTGGATGAATGGGACATCGACTTTCACTAACACAAGACTGATACCTTATCTATGAATCCACTTCCCTTCCCACCCCCATTCCTGGGGCCTAGCACTACTCTTTATGCAAAACAGACTCTCCATAGATATTTACTTCATTCACTCACTCATTCATTCACTCATTCACTCACTCATTCATTCATTGTTTAACTCATTCATTCATTCATTCCTTCACTCACTCACTCATTCATTCCTTCACTCACTCATTCATTCACTCATTCATTCATTCACTCATTCATTCATTCACTCATTCATTCACTCATTCACTCACTCATTCATTCACTCATTCATTCATTCACTCATTCATTCAGTATTCATTAAATATCCATATGCCAGGCCTTCTGCTAGGTGCTAAGATACCATGATAAAAATCACAGACTTGTTGTGTCTCCAAGGAGCTTATATATTGTGGGGGAAAGAGAGAAGAAAGGGAGGGAGGAGTGGAGGGAGGGAAGGAAAGTAGGAACTGATTGTGGATAATTTTTTAAAATTTTTTAATCTGGGTTAAATATAAAGAGTCAGGTTCAGCCTGGCTTGTTCTCCTAAATGGTGCCCAGAAAGTTCTTGGCCCAAGACTTAGAGTGATATTTTCATGAGTACTGTAAAGATCTCCTGCAAGTGGCTTGTGTGGGACTCCTGGATTCCTGGGGAGGACATGATGTGTACAGCATGGTTGTAGAAGGTCACAAGATGGAAGCAGTGAAGTCCCAAGGAGCTTGCTAGCTGCCTTTTCTGCTACTTCTCTTTATCTAGATGAGAGAGGGGTTTATTGAGAGATGTTCTCCTTGTTCTTGGCTTAGAAATAAACCATACATTTTCTTATTCCTATGGAAGACTTCAATTTTTTTGTACCCTTTCTCTTTGGTACAAACTCATGGATCTCTGAAGGTCAGCCTTGAATCATGCACCAGTGCTTCCAATGCATCCCAGTTACATAAAGTCTAGCAACTCTAAATAATGTATTTACTTTTTTCTGGGTGTGGTAATTTCGTCCAGTAACAAAAGAAGGAAAATGACATTTTTGAGCTTCTGCCTTATAGCAGGCCTTCTGCTCTCTTCTCTTTTGGTCACTGTTCTGTTCTTCTTCCAGGAAATAGCAGCCCTCAGGAATAGACATCCAGTGAATGTGTGAATAAATGATGTTAGGGCAATAGTGTGACTCCACTTATTTTACATCAGTTACCCAGAGTTTCAATGAGCAAATTGATTTCCTACAGTTCATGAAACTATTTACCAAAGAACAAAATCAAGCTTTCTTAAAATTACTGAGTTTTTATTAAATTTTCTGCTTTCCAGATAAAAGACACTGACATACTTTATTTCCTGCCAGGAATAGTTATGATGGCATATTTGTAAATATTATGTGCATAATCAGTTGAGGGAAAAACAGCAAAATAGGCACCTTCTATGAATTAAGTGTTTGAGAAACATGTATAATTTATAAACACCATATCATCAATAAATTACTCAAGCACTTACAACTTATCCACTGATGATGTGTATGCCTATAGCAGTAATAATAAGCAGGAAGAATCGCAGTCAGTCTTGTGGTCCTTTGTAATGACACATTTCCATAGTCTTTGGCATCCTTTTGGAAAAAAAAATTATATTTGTTACTACTGGAAATTAGTTATTCTTTTTTTTTTTTTTTTTTTTTTTTGTATGATACTGGGGATTGAACCCAGGACCTTGTGCATGCAAGGCAAGTACTCTACCAACCAAGCTATATCCCCAGCCCCTGGAAATTAGTTTTTCTTGTTCATGTAAATTACTTGACCAGACCCTTATTTTGATGGATAAAGAACCTAATGACCAACCAAAATCAAGGCTTATAGGCTACGGTAATTTTTTTTTTCCTTAGCCAGTTTTGTGAAAAAATGCCTAAGGGTAGGTAATTAAAAAAAAATGATTGAAAACTGAAATCTTCTATCTCAATTTATTTCCAAATCAGTTTCTTAAATACTCAGAAAATCAGGAACTCCTTGGAGAATTAGAAAACCTCTCCGGATGTGTGGAGAATGCACATCTGGACTGGAAAGAAATTTGCATTACGTCGCCCAGGTCTAAATCTCACGCAAATCGGTATCCAGGTCCAAGCTTTTCTCTGTGTAGACAGGAGCCATAAAGCCAAAACCAAAGATAGGAAGTGTCCATGGGAACTCCTGAGAGGACACACCCATTCTCAGCTTCCGGTTATCACTAACTGATTCTATCAAACATGACCTAAAATAAATGCAGTTTCCAACAGAAAGGGTTTAACAAATTATTTCTGAGGTTTTCTATAAAATACAGTTGTAGGAAGAACTGAAAGATGACAAATTTGTGTGATTTTAAGTGCCTAAGTTTATAAACTTGTGATCATTTGTGTTCACTGGTTTCTATAGCAATAAGAAACAAATACAATACACACATTCCCTTTTCTGTTTATCATCCTTCACCTTCCTGTGACATCAAGCCTATCAATCTCTTCTCCCACACACAATGAATTCTGCAATCAAAACTCTTGACTGACAGTCCTTGGGAGTGCACCACTCCTGGACAATAGGGTGGTGACTTTCACATTTGAGCCCAAGGGCTCTGTGCTTATTCATGCTTATCCTTCTCTTCATTCCCTTTGTTACCTCAGAGAAGTTCTGCAAAGAGGAAAGAACCTTAGTTATCAGCAGATTATCTCTTGGCACAGTTTCAATACATTGTCTTTGAAAGAATGATCACCCTTTCTCCTCCCTACCTCTGTGAATCGCATTTTAGGGAGACTTTGGTATTACTCTATTTCTGCCACCATCTTGAACTTGTCAGCACATTTCATTGGATTTCTGATTGCCAATGTTGAGCCTTGTAGCTCTTCACCTTACCGCCCTCTCTTTTCCTTTGTTTTCGTGCCTGTCTTTGTTTTTAAAGATTTCAGACTTTTAACTTGCTTAAGAGAGTTCTTTCTACCACCTCAAAATTTCTCACTTGTGATATCAAGAAAAGGAGCTACAGATTTTATGCTCTTGTGATTCCCTTTTTAATATATTTACCTTTATATCTTTCTATTCCCAAAGGAATTTGGGGAGATCCTACAGACAAAATTTCTCTTTTTTTTTGAGAAATTAAATGAATCATTGTGTGATCAGAGATTATAGTGGGATTTTATTTATACACCACATCTCAATTGGCCATAATCAATGAACATTTCACTGGCTGACTTGTCAATAAACAAATACAGATGATCTGTGATTGGCAGACCACCTCTGGGATGATGTGAAAGCAATACCTAGTCAGTAGAAATCTACTTTGAATTTTGATCTCTTCCCTGGTTGGTGGTATATGGTAGGATCCATTCTTCCT
The DNA here is from genome assembly GCA_020662805.1 of Glaucomys volans. NCBI lineage: Eukaryota > Metazoa > Chordata > Mammalia > Rodentia > Sciuridae > Glaucomys > Glaucomys volans. The sequence goes on along the minus strand of JAJEJO010000536.1, from coordinate 370,948 downwards.
ATGCTGGATAGCAGCAGCAAGTCACAATGTCCAGGCAGTCACATGAACATGAGGGTAAATGACCTCTGCAATATGCTATACCTCTAAGATATGGTGTTTAGTAGGTCAGGCCTATTAAATGCATTTTCAATTTACACTATTTTCAACTTACAATGGGTTTATCTGGATATAACCCCATTATAAATCAAGGACCATCTTGTACAAATCAGCACTACTTGATCCTTTGTTATTGTGAACATTTTCTGAAAAGATTTTAATGCATAAGTCTTTTAAAATGTTTTATATCCAATCTTCTTTTCCTATTTTGACATGGGTTTACATTTACTCTTAGCACCCATCTTCTTTTTTGCTTGTACTGAAGTACTGCAAACCAAATTTTTCTTTTTAACTATTTATACATGCTTTGTGCATTTCAATTTTATACATATTTACATGTTTTCTTTTCTACACATGTTCTTTTAACAAATCTTCTAAATTGCTTATAGTGTACCCTGAATGTGCTCTGTACCACAGTTCCTCGCTGAGGACCACGCCCTTCTCTCTGTTGACCAGTACTGATTCCCATCCATTCACAAGCAAAAATGTCCACCTATCACATAAATTCTTGTTTCTTTTGTGACTATTAGTTGTAGCTCCTGAAAAAATAAATAGTCTATGGATACTGTGTAATCAAACTGCATTCATCAACATTTATATTGGCCGTCTTTTCTGGGCCAGGTAATGTGCTGGGTGTCTGGGATAAAACAATAAGCAAAAGACAATCCTGTCCTCATGAAACTTCCAATCCAATAAGGCAAAACCCAGATCCACTTCTTTCAGCCTGTTTTCTCATGTATAAACAGGAATTGAGGAAAACAGAATTAAAGTGCTTAATATATAATGCTTGACATAAACAAGATGCTCAATTAATATCTACCATAATGACAATTATGATAATCATTATAACTGTGAGGCTGAAGAACATGATTGGTCTCTTTCTTCCTTAACTATTGCTGTAATTGGTATTCAGATTACCAGCCATGATGCTTTTGGAGTAGTAAAAAGAGCTTCCACACTTGTACTCCTGATTCAGGAGAGCTTAAGTCTCAGAATCAGATGGACATGGATTCATATCCTGGATCCATCAGTGTGATTTTAAGCAAAGTATAAGTAATTTTGAACAAATTACTAGTTTTTGTCTTACTTTTCCCATCTAATCTATATATATATATGTATATATATATACACACACACACATATATATGAATTTCTATCTCATGGGGATTTGTGAAGATTAAATATTTAAAATATTTTAATGCATAGAGCATAATCTTTGAGATTTAGAAAGATACTTGCAAGTGTTAACTATAAATAACATTACTATCTTGTAATTCTACATTCTTATAATTCTAGTCTGTTAGGAGTTTGGAGCCCCCAGGATGGGCTATGTTGGTACAAAGAGCCATTAAAGAGATGAATGCTTGTATTTGTTTCTTAGTTCTTCAGGAGTGTGACTTGAAAGCAATTTCACAGCCAACAAGTATTTGGAATGGATTAAATTATGTTCAGAAAAAAATTAGAAGTGTAAGATGTAAGAAAATAACAAAAAAATCATTGACATTATGGACATCTATAGCCATAAGAATCTAGATTGATGAAATCAATACCCTTTCATTCAAATTTACTTGATTATGTTTAGCATTTCAGGATATTCTCTTGGAGTTTCTGGATTCCATACCTTATCCACACAGCCAAGCAAAGCTCAGTTAAAGTGACTTTTGACCAATTCTTTTAATCAATTGTCCTGGTCCTTCAAGTACTTTGCTTTCTGTTACCTACATGGCTCCTGAGTCTCCTGTTATCTAACTTCTAGACACAGACTTTAGAGCCAAGATAATTTCTAGGTAGAAACTGAAACCCAAAGTCAGGTAAAATGTGCAACTAAATTGATGATGTCAGGAAGCCAAGCTGTGCAAGATATCCCAACTACTAAGAAACAAGGCAAAAATCTGACAAATCAGAACATTTATTCCTTGCTCCATTACCCATTGAACTGATGAGAACAAAAATTTACAAACTGTTTCAAAGACTGAACTAGGATCTGAAGAGCACAATGATTTGCAAATGGGCATAGCTTCTTGGAGCTTCGCCTGCTGCGGGAAGGCGTGCACAGTCGAATCACTGTAAAATCCTATTTAAGGTAAGGACTAGAGAAGGGATGTCACCAGGGGCGTGGGGGGATTGATTGGTCAGGTAGATCACAGAAGATTTCCCTGAGGAAGGGATAAATGAACTGAGATCCAAAGATGATCATTTCTTATGGCTGAAATAGAGGGCATGCTTGGCAGCACCAGGAGTACCTTCCTAAGTACCAGGTGCTTCTTCTAGGACCTGGTGGAAAACCTGGCTGAAGGTGTGATTTGGAAGAGTCTAGGGCCCCGAGATGTTTCAAATCTCCAACTTTCTTGACTTTGTCTCCTAATCTCTTGGACTGCTTCTATTTTCCTTGTATGGACCTGTCATGATTGTGACCTTTCCAAGTTTTGGTGGCCGTGAGAGGACACCAGTGAAGGAACAAAGACAAGGAATCCAGCTTCATATTTCTAGATACCAATCCAGCAGTGACTCATCTGTCCTGATATTCCCCACACCTGACTTAACCCTTGCCTGGGAGAGACTGAGAACATGTCACATTTGACCCCTCTTGTATCTATTCCATTATTCACATTCCTCTCCTGTATTTCCACTTTGAGTGAAGGTCTTCCCTTCACTAATATCCCTTGGGTATCACCTCTGCTAATATTCTCATCAGTTGTGAGAAGAGCCTTCACTCTTGGGACTGTGCCTTCTGAAGAGAGAGCGGCAGACAGAGACAGTCTATTTGAAACACATGGCCATTGAGTTGCACTCCTTCTGATGTGCTCTCTGGCAACGAGGCAAGAACAGCCAGCACCACGACATGAAGTTAGTTAGTGTTCTCTCACTCAGGAATCAACAGACCCTCTTGTGCTGTCTCATCAATGCTCACATCTGCAGCTGTCAGTGACCATCCCCAGTGCCCTGCTGAATGTGGGAGGAGGGGAGCATCTCTGGGCTTTGATTATTCTCAGGATCCTGCTCCTCCAGCCCTTAGTCCTTTTCCACCAGGTTCCCAGGGATGTAAGCACCCCCATCATTCTCCTTCTTCTAAGTCACAACATCTGCAGATGCTCACTCTCCCTGTCTCCATTACCAGAGGTCCGGCCTCTTCTCATGCTCACACTCTCCGGTACTGATAAACTCCCTGCATGCACACACTACCATGGAGAAGGGGGAAAGGGAGATCCTGACACAGAGAAGCAGCAGATCCAACACAAGACTTTTCAGCAACTGAGCAACAGAGCGGGGCTGAGGTTGGAACGCTGGTCTCCTCCCTGGTGGTTCTATGCTCTTTTTACCAAGTTTTTTTTGTTTTTTGTACAATGTTTTAACAGGGAGTATGTTAGCCCATACTAACAATCTTCCATTTTCCTGTTTGAGAAGATTCCCCACCCTCTGGGAGACCCTGGGAAGCTTCTACATTTGCCCTTGTCTTTGGCTTCTCTGTGGGTTCATCCAATGGGAAGCACAGGTAGGAGGAGGTGAAGGATGAGAAGATAAAGAGATGAGAGTGGTTGTACCTCAGCCAGGGTGTTTATTCTTTGTGTTCCTCCCTGCAAAGCTTCACCTACTCTCCTGTGTCTCCCCTTTAGTTCTCTTTGAACTCGAACAACCACTGGTTCCCATTGCGCCAGGAGACCCAGGAACAATGGCTCCCAGCTATTGGTAGCTCAAGCGTGCTTTCCTATCCCTTGCTGAATTCCTTCAACTGTCCCAACCTTAAGTGGTCATTCCATTGAACTTTCCTCAGTGGTCCTAATTGGATGTCCCCTCCCTTTCCTGCCAGGATCCTTCTGAAGTTTATTCCTCTCAGCCACAAGACACTTTTCTCATGAACTCTTGAGTTCCACTCAAATTTGCTAATGGACACACTTCCACATCTCACCAAGTCTTCTTACTATGGTTGAGCTCCTGAAAGATGCACCTACAGAACCCCATCTCTTCACACCCTCACCAAGATGCTCCTTTGAGTCTCCTGAGAGATTCCCACCAACTTCAAGAAAGAAATACTCCCTACACACATCCAAGGTACAGGATGGACATTCATAGACAGGATCCTGACTTCAGAGTAACAGAATATTGAAAAAAGATTTATTTTTAGTGAATAATAAAAGAAGACTCTCCAGGATCTGTCTCTTGGAAGGCTAATGTTGTCCTGTCCCTAAAATTGCACACTAGCCTTCTAGTTTTAACGCATGAACTCCTTGTTATGAAAAATGGTATACGCCACTGAATGAAGTATGACTGTGACCAACCTGAGTGCAGGGACTTACAGGTCTCTTTCAGGGAGGTCTCTGTGATATGCAGTTCCCAGGACCCATCCCATTACCGCAGTGACCACCCCTGAACAGCCCTAAAAGAATGTTCCCAGTGACCACATGGTCTCTGGAAATCTATGGGAGACTCCTAAGCAGAGCTTTATCCAGGGCCACATCTTCCTCCTCCCCACACTGTATCTAAACCACATGGAAACTGCCAGTGAATGTATCCCCAAGCAACATGTGGCCCATCAAAGCTTACGGCCTGGACAGCATCAGTTTGTCATGTCTATGAGCCACTCTAAAAAAAACTCTGTTACAAGACAATTACCTGCTTTAGTCATTCTGGCCCAGATAACTCCCATGTTATTGTTATTCTCTGCAAAGCTGTTTTAACTTCCCAAAGCTTTTCCAAATCCTCTATTTCCTTAGATCCACCTTGCAAATCTATACTGTTGGCAGGACAACCACTGTTATCCTGTTTTCACAGTGAGACAAGGAAACTGAGATCATGAGTTAAGTTCTCTGCACTAGCTGTTGGCAGGACTAGAATTAGAAATTCGGTATTCCTATGTTCCCTGTCTTCCTGTTCCCTCCTTTTCATTTTATCCACTTTCATCTCATGCATGCACAATTTATCAATTTCATATTGAATGTGAATCTAACTATGTTAATGCTGTTCTTATTCTCATTACTATTGTAGGCAATTCAAATCAATTACATATTCATAAAGTTGAAACTCATTAGGTTGGAAATTTATTCACAAGGAATTTTACCATTAAAAGGGTCAAAGTTCCAAAGAGGCCCACAAAACACTAACATCACGGAGAGTAGTACCAGCAGCACTGAACCCAAAATTTTGCTACCATTTACCTCCGCAGCCTGGAGAATGAAGATTTGCAAGCCCATATCCCCTTTGAGCTTGGAGCTTCTCAGAGGGGCTGTGAGTTCATTGAGGATTAGGTTCCTCCACGTCAGTATTCAGGAGAGTGGCCAACTGCAGCCTTCACAAGGACTAAGTCAAGTACAATAGTGGACAACTAGCTTCCCTAAGCTGGATCCAAGCTGCCCTTTCTGAACCCTCCTGCTCACAAAGCTGTGCTTATCACATGTCCTGATACTCAAAGACCAAAGAATGCAGAAGGCTTGTTGCTATTGACCGTATTCCCCTCCTGCGTCCTCTAGAGATGCTCACAGAGTGTGAAAGATCTATGGATGAGCTGTGGGAGGGAGGAAAAGGTGTCCCCGTTTAGCTCCCCTTTCTTATGCATTTACTTTTCACTTTGGGGTTGTTCAAGTAGAGGCTCCACACACTCCACAAAATCCATGCAATCCCCAGAGTTGAGAAGATTCCTGACTATCCTCTTCCCACATCAGCACCAGAATGGGAGAACAGCTCTTCAGCAGTGCTTAGCCAACAGTACACCCAGCACTGTTCTAAGCCCTGAAATACAGATAAGAAAGGCTCAACTGCTGTCCCTGAAGAATGTAATGGGACATGCAGGTTAACAAAATAAAATAATAATAATAATAAGAAGAAGAAGAAGAAGAAGAAGAAGAAGAAGAAGAAGAAGAATTCTTCCTTTTTTTTTTTTCAATTTATGCGGAGTTTGAACCCAAGGGCACTTAGCCACTGAACCATATCCCCAGCCCATTTTTATATTTTACTTAGAGACAGGGTCTCGCCAAGTTGCTTAGAGTCTCACTAAGTTGCTGAAGCTGGTTTTGAACTTGCCATCCTCCTGCCTCAGCTTCCTGAGCCACTGAGATTACAGGTGTGTGCCACCATGTTGGCAAAATTGCTGTCTTTTCATCAAACCTGCCTTCCAAGGTTGTTACCTGGAAACCCCTGCTCTATTTTGGTTACTGCTGTTCTGCTTGCCTTTCTTCTAAGAGACTCAATGGAATTTGCTTGAGTAAAGGCAGACAGGTCCAAGTGGGAGGAGAAAGGAGCAGGCAGGACCAGACATAAGAAAGTGCAAGTAAATGCAATTTCTTGGGGATCATTTCAAAGGAGAGAACTGAGGAGGAGTCAAGAGAGACATGGGGCAGTGAGAGGAGTTGGTGAAACTCTCTGGGACCTAGAACACACCAGAGGTCAGTTTTGACATCTCCAGCAGGAAGAAGCTGAGACTTGCAAGACTGAGATATCTGATGTTCACTTTGAAATTACTTGAGCCGGAAGTGACTCATGCATGCATCTGTAAAATCCCAGGGACTCAGGAGGTTGACGCAAGAGGATCACAAGTTCGAGACCAACTTCAGTAATGTAGTAAGACCCTAAGCACCTTAGACAGATCTTGTCTCAATATAAAATCAATCAATCAATCAATCAAAAGGGCTGATGATGTGACTCAGTGGTTAAGTGCCTCTGGATTCAATCATTGGTACCAAAGGAGAAAAAAAGAAGAAAGAAGGAAAGAGAGAGAGAGAGAGAAAGAGAGAGAGAAGAAAGAAATTATTTGAATGCAAACCTCTTTCTTACCACTTTTTAATAAAATGTACTCTGCAGAATTGCCTCTTGTGCTCTTGTGAATGAGGGTTTTGTAAGTACGAGGAAAGGCCTACCTTTCCTGTCTGGGCTGAGGTGGTGCAGAACTGAGTCGAGCGTGGCTTCAATCCACAGAAACCCTAGGAACAGAATTGGAGTTTCAAGAAAGTTTTTCTAATTCTTAAGGGAAGAGAAACCTTGTCATCTGTGCTTCTTTGGACAGGTGAGAAGGTAGATGTTTAAAGTATTTCCTTAGAGGCTAAGAAACAGCATGAGAATCGACAAAGAAGTTAAAATAACAAGAGGAGGAGAGTAGGGTTGGGAGTTACTTCACAGAGGAGGGTAAATTTAAGCAGGGTCTTGGGAAGTGAATGAATTGGGAAGGGAGCAAAGGAGAATGGAAGAAGGAAGGATGTACTAGGGAGAGTTAATAGCTTTTCCAGGGTTTCTCTACTTCAGCGCCATTGACATTTGGAACCAAATAAATAATTCATTTGGATAAGCTGTCCTCTGCATTGTAGGATTTTTAGTAAGCTCCCTGACCTCTATGCCCTAAAACCCAGTAGCAACCCTCCACTCCAATGGTGACAAAAACAAAATGTCTCCAGACATTGCTAAATGTCCCCTGAGAGACACGGGGAATGGCAGGAGTGAGGGATAAAACTCCATGAAGCTGAAGCTAAATGTCACCAGATATCAGTGGTCAAAGATAAGATTGGCAAGAAAGTGGTGGCCAGGTGATACAAGGTTGCCAAGTGCTTGCCACAGTATTGACCTTGTTCTCTCTGACCTGGCAATTCAGATGGAAATTTTAAACAGAAATAGCACCGTCCACTCTGAGTTTCAAAAAAGATAACCAGAAGTGATGGAAAATGACTTGGAGATGCAGAGCCTGGGGTCAGAGAATCCAACCAGACAGTGAAATGTCCTGTAAGAGAATGAATACCTCTGTTCTTCTTGCTTGTCACTTTGGTCTGCAGATAGTCCATGACTCTTATCCTAAGGACTTCCTCTCAGGTCTGGCCAAACATGCCTGGCCTTGACCCTGCGCTGGTGGCTCATTCTTCTGAAGGCTGAGAACACCTGCGTTTGTCCCCTTATTTTAGCAACAATTCTCAAGGCAACCAGAGGCTTATACCCAGAAGCCCTTTCAACTGTTTGTTGTGTTGTTGCTAACGGAGCCTGAGGTCTAAAAGGGGTTTCCAGGGCGTGTTGAGTAGTTATCTGCTACCCAGGGAGCCAGGGACACAGTGTGCGTAGGGGCTGCCTGGCTTAGGAGCTGGCGGTCGGAACTGGTGGTTATTTAAAGACTCCAACAGTAGTGTCAATGTCGCTTTGGCATGTTTTTTTAAAAGATCCTTTAAGGGGGCAGGAGTAATGGCTGGCTGATTCCTCCACTTAGCCTTGCTAATTTGGGATTTGGGCTGTAATTATTAACAGCTGTTACTGCATCTCCAGATTCCTAGGCAAAAAAGAGGGTGACTTAGGAAATCTGCAAAGAGCCTGTTCGAGATTTTGATAGTTGAATTTTCTCCCTTGGGAATGAGGTCCCATGAGTCATAGGCTCAGGACTTCTATCACATTTGGGACAAATGAAATGTCCCTTGATTGTGAAGAATACATATATACTCAACAAATACACCTTGAATGCTTACTGTCGTCCAAGCTGATGAAAAATCCCATGTTTACAAAGGTCATCATCCCCAAATATGGTCTGCAAAGGAATCAAGTTCTTCTTCTATGCATTGAGTTATTTAATTAGCAATATGAGGGACATATCTTCCATGCAGGCACAAAAATCCTAGGGAGGAAGGACAATGAAGGAAGAGGGAATGAACAGTGAAGGAAGAAGACTTTCCCTTCCCTAGAGGAGCTAATAGGCTAAATTGATAAGCTAAGAGTTTAAATACCATTATACAAGGAGGTGAGAATTTTCATGGGTCTGTCTCATGTTATATTGAACAAATAGAGCATAGACTACAAGTTTTTAAGCTCTCCCTTGGAATCAAAGAAAGCCTTCAAGAACATGATTGGCTCACTGAGACTAGGGCTATTTTTATAGACCACTGTATTTCTGGGGCTAGTTCAGGGCTGCCCACACCTTGGACACTCGAATATCTGTTAAATCAAAACCCTTAATTTTTCTAAGAAGGTCAGAGTACTGAGAGAGAACTGCTGAGAGAGTCCTGTAGTTGACTGTCTTTGCAATAAACCCTTGAAGCAATATGTTCATCATATTTTAAATTATCATAAAGCAAAGGAAAGTTTTCCTTGGTTATCTTGTCCTTCAGGAATACAGTTGGAAAAAACAAGCATGGAACTCCTCAAAGCTCTGGAAAACTTGAGGTGGGACAGTGTTCTCCTTGGCTTGGAGAACCCTCAGAGACCTAGTCAACAAAACACTGCTTGAAGCATAAGATATTTCACAGGCTAAGCCCCATTGTGGAGAAAGCTCTGAGGTAGTGAAAGTACACTGGACTGAAAGTTATGAAAATATAGGAATTTTCCCTTCAGCCCTAGGCAAATTTCTTTTCCTCTTTGTGCTCCAGGTGCCTTCTCAGCCCTACCTCAGTGTCATAGTCAAGGTGGGGATTGAGTGAGATCAGGGCAGCGAATGCCTTGGTTTGGTCAAACACTTGACAAATGCAATTCCACTCAACACGTATGTACTGAGCCGTATGTGGGACTATGTGAGAAGGGACAATGACCACCAGAATCCATCCCCAGTGACCTTACGAGCTATTTGGGAACAGATGCATGAAAACACATAACCATGCTACCCATCAGAGTTCCATCAATTCCATAAATCTGAAAGACCCTTTAAAATCTTGGATGAGAATGACAACCCAAATGGATCACATTAAATACACTCTCTATACTTTCCCATTGAGGAGTAACAAATCACCACAATTTCAGTGACTTAAAGCAATAGTTGTGGCTACCCTCATAATTTCTGTAGGTCAGAAGCCCAAGCACAGCCTAGCTGGGTTCTGTGCTCAGTTCTCACAGTCTCCATCAACATATCACCTGAACAGTTTCTCATCTGGATTTCCTGGTCCTCTAGCTCACATGGTTGTTAGTTGTGTTCCTTGGTCCTTGCTACTGTCAACACATGTGTCTCTCAGCTCTTGGAGACTGCCCTTTGGTCCTCGAGTTCATTCTCAAGTCCTTGCCATTTGATCTTCCCCATCTTTAAAGCCAGAAAAATAACAAAATAGCAACAGAAATCTTTCCTCTTGTTGAATTTCCCACTTCAAGATTGGAGTCTTTTTTTTTAAGGACATCTGATTAACTCAGCCTGATGCAAAACAATTTCCCTTTCTCAAAGTTAATTGTACCATATAATGTAACCTAACCACTGAACTTACTGTCCTACTGCCTCAGGTACCACCCACACTCAAGGTGAGGGTGATTATATTAGCTGCACATACCAAGGGACAGGAATTTTGCAGGCCACTTTAGAATTTTCTCCCCACATACTGCTAGTCACCCACCAAAGTTTCCCAAAGTGTGCCCAAAGGGAACAGCTTCCTTTCGGTTGCTAAGGCTACAATAGTGTCTGCCTGGCAGGTTTTAAGGGGTTCATCTCTGCTACCCAACCAATTCTCTGTCTTATCTCGTAGCCTGGTTCTCCTGGGTCCTAAGAGCAAAAAGAAGGAGTGCATCCTGAGGATCTAATTGTACGAGGTGTATGAGGTTTGTTAGTGCTTTATTAACATTGTCTCATTAATCCTCACAGCAGTGTCTACAAGACGTATTGTTCATGTGTTTGTATCATTGGAAACTGAGGCTTGGTCTTCAAAACCATGGAGCTTGAGAGACCAGCATTTATACCCAGCTCTATCTTCATGCCCATTCTCTTTCCCCATGCCACACCACCTGGGTGTTACCAGTGGGGTTTCCTTGTCCTTATCTCCTCTTGTCTGACCCTGAACTCTACAGCACCTTGTCGTAGGTCAGCTCCAAGCTTCCTGCCATGGCTAAAACACCTGGTCATCTCAGGCACCTGTCATCCCAATCACTCGTTCTCTAAGTTGGCTCATATCCTTGTCCTAGAATGCTACACACATTCTGAAAGTACATCATTGGCAGGAGAGTGTGAGGGTGCCCACATCCTCACTAGAAGAAGGGGCACCAGGCACCCTGGATTTTCAGAAATATCCCCAATTTCAATAGATGGTCCCAATGTGAGTCGAAGCTCACATCTTTGATGCTACTGAAAATTTCTTTACTATATTATGAATTCAGAGAACATGATCAAAACAGAAGAAAGAGCTGGGCATGGTGGCACATGCATGTAATCCCAGTGGCTCAGGATGTTGAGGCAGGAGGATCGTGGGTTCAAAACCAGGCTCAGCACAGGCAAGGCGCTAAGCAACTCAGTGAGACCCTGTCTCTAACTAAAGTACAAAATAGGACTGGGAATGTGGCTCAGTGGCCCAGTGCCCCTGAGTTCAATCCCCGGTTCAACAAAAAAAAAAAAAAAAAAAAAAAAAACAGAAGGAAGTTCTCATTTCCCTCTGAATATTTATGACACCTATTCTTCAAGAAAAGTATATCCACTGTAAATGATAGCGTGACAGAGTCACTTTATATCCACTGTCATGATAGAGTCATTACACTAGTCAGTTTTTCATCACAGTGACAAAATACCAGACATAAACAACTTGGAAGGAGGAAACATTCCTTGGTCTCACTGTTTCAAAGGGTTCAGTCCATGATCAGCTAGCATCATGGATTTGAGCCTGAGGTGAGGCAGAACATCATGGCAGACGTGCATGGTGTAAGAAAGCTGCTTACCTCATGAGAGTGGAGAAGCAGAGGGGGCGGGGGAAGGGGCAGGTACAAGATATATCCTTCCAGGGCACACACACCCCAGCAACCTACTTCCTCCAATTGAGCCCACCTGTTGAGAGGTGGTAGAGTTTCTACCACCTCTCAACAATGCGATCAAATTAGAAGCCCCTCGATCGAATCACGTCCTAAAAAGCTCCACCTCTTAACACTGCAGCATTAGGCACGAAATCCTCAACACGGGATCCTTTGGGGGACATCCAGATTCAAACCATCACAGTCATCAGTATTGTCTAATCAGTGTGCATGGAGTTCCTTTGCTACTTCTGACAGATGAGAGACTCTTTTTGCCAGTGTAAGACTTCCTTGCAGTCCCCATGTATATGTTGGTGGGTTCCCACACACACACATACCTGTGTCAGTCATATTTCTCTTTTGTGACAAAATAACTGAGAAAATTAACTGAGGAAAGATTTATTTTGGTTTCAGAAGATTAGGTTCAATGTATGGTCAGGTGGTTCCGTTGCTATCGTGCCTGTGAGGAGGTACAGCATCATGGTGGAGAGAGCATAGTGGAGCACATCTTCTCACCTCGTGGCAGCTGGAAATAAAAAGAGACAAAGAGACACAAAGGAGCTGGGGGGAAGATATGCCTTTCCAGGATGTCCCCCCAGTGATCTCCTTCATCCAATTATACTCCACCTCCTACAGTCTTCACCTCCTCCCAAAAGTCCACACAGTTATGAACCCATCAATGGATTCATCCATCGATGAGATCAGAGTCCACACGATCCAATCACTTCCCAAATACCCCACCTCTCAACATTGCTGCATTGGGGACCAAGTCTTGGACATTTCACATTCAAACCATAACAATACTCAACAGGATTTGTTCACAATAGTACTTTCTTCATGTAGTTAATAACATATCTTTCTGTTTGTGATCATCTAAGATCTTAGGTGACTAAAATACTTCATAAAGACTTATTCAGCTATTCTCTAGATGAGCTCATATCAATTTGAGCTATTTAATCTCAATACTACCCAGAGAGGGTGATCTAGCCTAGTACTTCTAACCCTTTCCCAATCCTGTTTATCAAGCCCAACACTGAAAATGCTGACACACACAGAGGACACCAGGGTCACTAATGAGCAGACCTCAATCAGACCTCTGCCATGGGATTCTATGCATTTTTGAACCAGCTGTAGGCCCTGAGAACTGAAGACGACAGCATACCCACACACCAATAACATGCAGACACCCCAGCTGAGACAATTATTGACTTCATGGAGAGTGATTGGCGACTGAGTATTGTTAGATATTCAGTTTAATAACTATTTTCCAGGTGTTTATTATGAGTCAAACATTGAGTCTAGTTGTTAGGAACACAGAAGTGAACAAGACACCACTTTCGAGTCACTGCACCTAATAGAAGAGAAAATAGATCCAAATCTTCATCATGTTGGCTTAGGACCAGATTTCCTTAACATGACTCCCAGAGCACAAGAAATAAAAGCAGGAATCGATGATTGGGATAGAATCAAACTAAAAAGCTTTTTCTCAGCAAATGAAACAATCAGCAATGTAAAGAGAGAGCCTTCAGAGTGGGAGGAAATCTTTGCCACACACACTTCAGATAGAGCACTAATCTCCAGAATCTACCAAGTACTCAAAAATCTTTACACCAAGAACACTAATAAACCAATCAAAAAATGGGCCAAGGAAATGAACAGACACTTTACAGAAGAAGATCTACAAGCAATCAACAGATTTATGAAAAAATGTTCAACATTCCTAATTATAAGAGAAATGCAAATCAAAGCTACCTTAAGATTTCATCTTACCCCAATTAGAATGTCTTTTATTAAGAATACAGGCAGCAACAGGTGTTGGCAAGGATGTGGGGAAAAGGGTACACTCATACATTGCTGGTGGGAGTGCAAGTTGGTGCAGCCACTCTGGAAAGCAGTGTGGAGATTCCTTAGAAAACTCGGAATGGATCCACCATTTGATCCAGCTATCCCACTCCTTGGCCTATACCCAAAGGACTTAAAATCAGATTACTACAGTGATGCACCCACATCAATGTTCACAGCTGCTCAATTCACAATAACTAGATTGTGGAACCAACCTAGATGTCCTTCAATAGACGAATGGATAAAGAAACTGGTATATATACACAATGGAATATTACTCAGCCACAAAGAAGAATAAAATTATGGCATCTGCAGGTAAATGGATGATATTGGAGATTGTCATGCTAAGTGAGATTAGCCAGTCCCAAAAATCCAAAGGCCGAATGATCTCTCTGATAAGTGAATGATGATGCAGAATGCGGGGTGGAAGGGAGGCAAGAATGGAGGAAGGATAGATTGCATAGAGGGAAAGGAGGGGTGGGGTCGGGGTGAGGGGGTATGAATGTTAACAGAATGTGACAGACATCATTGCCCTGTGTACATGTACGAAAGCACAGATGGTGTGACTCTACTTTGTGTACAATCAGAGAAATAACAGCTATACTCCATTTGTGTACAATGAATCAAAATAAATTTTTTAAAAAAGACCACTTTCAAATAACTCCAATGAATAGAAACACACACTCCATCATGAGGATAGAAAAATCTGTTTTTCCTTTGGGTCAATCTAATTGGTTTATAATGGTGACTTGAAGCACTGGTTCTGCAGATGGGGAAGAAAAAGAGGAGATTATGTAACAATTTTGCCTTGTGTGGACGCTGGGGATATAACTCAGTGGTAGAGTGCTTGCCTAGCATGCCTGATACCCTGGATTTGATCGCCAGTGCTGCTCAAAAATTTGTACACATATAATTTCATTTTATATATGTTTATGTAGAATGAATAATTATGCATATAATTTCATTACATATAATTATATTCATAATATGCAATTTACAATATATAATCATATAGTATATTTATAATACATAACTATATTTATATGACTTTATTATATATTCATATATAATTTTTATGCAGCACTGGGGATACATATATACTCATATAGATAATATAAATACATGTATGTATAATGTAACATATGTATTACCATGTGGGAAAATAGGGTCAGGAACATAAGTATCAAGCCATGTACCTGCCAACCTTGTTCCTTTAACTTAAGTAAATGGTATTAAAAGTCCATTATCGGTTCTACTTCCAACTGTCACATATTACTCATAGAACTATATTGTGTTTTCCTTATCCTCCCTAGTAATTACCATTGTGTTTAGTAATAAACACCGCTGATTTACGCAAGCCGCTTTCATGTCAATCACTCTAGCACTTAAAAACAATAGCTTCGAATGGAGTTATTTCCTGGGAGAATGTTAAATATTTCCGAGTAAGGAAAGGCGGCTCCCTGCATGTAAGGGAAGAGAAGGAAAAGTTTTCTGGCAGTTGGACCAAGATAAAGTGTTCAAACAAGTCTTGTAGTGGGTTGGGAGTGAATGGGAGTCACTCCCCATTTCCTGCCTAAAATTGTACTGTTGGATACATTCAGCCGCCTTACGCAGCGTGCTTTTAATTACTGATATAAATCCCGATAGGATCCCTCAAGGGATCAGAAATAACCTTTAGCCATTCTGTCTGCAAACAATAGCAGGGCTGCAAAGGAAAGTAGCTGGAGCAAGTGGTTCCAAGGAAACTCCTTTGTGTCCAATTTGTACTCTAAGCTTCACACCACAGAGCCAGCTGCCCAGGGATCTGGGTTCCAATCCAAGAGCTTTAATTCACCAGGGCACGCTACAAAGTCTCATGTTTCAGCAGACTAAAGGCTTTAGCCTGAGAAAGGATGGGAAGAGGAAGTGGACCTGATGGGGGACCCTGTGTGTGATCTCATGCTGTAATAGGGGAGGAAGTGGAGAAAAAAACAAAAGAACAACAACAAGGAAAACGCCTTACCTAGGTAATATTATGTACTGAGTGCATTAGATCTTGCTCTCAATGCAGAGGAGGCAACTTTAAGTACAGTCAAGTGGTTTTTGAGGACGCTCCCAAACATGGGGCCAGCAAAGTAGCATGGTTGTGGAATAAGGACCCTGAAAGGCAATTCTCAGATGCACCACACAGGAAGAGACTCAAGTGAGAAACAAACAGGTAATCTGAAATGTAGACACACTTCCATCTCAATGGGGTTAGGGAAAAAAAAAAAAGAAAGAAGAAAGTTCAGGTTTGCAAATAAAAATGGCAGTGAGCCATAGAAGCCCTTGCCAGATCTTTCCACCTCTCATTATCCCACACCTAATTCCTAGAATCCCAGCCAAGACCACAAGTGGCCTCCTCTTTCCCATGTGCCCATCAAGGAAATTCAATAGGCATTTGGCTTTGTCAGATGGAAACCTTCTCAATGGGACTGTGACTTTTTCAAGGGGAATGATGAAATGAATGGATAAACACGCTAATTTCGTGAATAAGATCAAACTTACTTTCCCACTGCATTTGACCTGGGATGGTTGGAATTTCCTCTTTTAAAAATCCTGGTGAAAACTGAATTTATTTTCTTCCCAAGGGACCAATCCTTCACAACAAAACAACAACAACAAAATATGGCTAACCAATTTTAGAGGGAAAGAAGTATGTGGGAAGAAGACCCGGAGAGCTATATATCTTTGGAGTTGATTGCCTTTGGCTTTAGTGAGACTCATGAATTTCTTTTCATTTTTAATAGGAACAGCACAGCAAGTTCACCCTCCCCACCATTATCAGTTCCAGAGAGACATCTGTTTATAAAAAGAGTTAATTAACTGGGTATAACGAGATTCTCTTGAAGAAATACGGTAAACTCAATTTAGGGACTCTGTTTATTTCTCCCCAACTTTATGTAATCTGTAATATGAATTCTGATAAACAAACTCTGCATCGGACAAAAACTAGGAGTATTGTGCCACCTTAGAAACAAAGGCAGCCCCTTCCTTAGGCATGGAAATCTTCTGGGTCCAATTGCTTTTATAACATCCACATACAACCTTCGGCATGATCTCCATAGCACAAATTAAGTCAGCGGGGCTCACTCGAGCTAACTGGCTATATTCAAGGTCACTTAAAGTCAGGACTTCAATCCAATGCTTTGAACCTTGCTATGGTCTGAATGTTCATGTTCCTCTGAGATTCATATGTTAAGGTCACCTCCAAGGTGATGTGTTAAGAAATGGGGGCTTTGAAAAGTAAGTCACAAAGGCTGCCCTTCTAAAAGAGACAGGAGGAAATTTGTTTATCTCTTCTACCATGTGAATACACAGCTGATGAGTGACCACCATTACCACCACCTCCCTTTTTTTTTTTTTGGTTCCTTTGATCTTGGACTTTCCAATCTCTGTAAATATAAGCAGTATATTTCTGTTGTTTATAAATTATCCAACCTAAGATATTTTCTTATAACAGCACAGAGTAAGATAGACCCCAAATCTGGAGCTCTGTCCACCTTATCAGAGATATATGCAGAAATGCCTACTATTCTATCCTACCTCTCCCTGGGAACAGAAGAGTTCATGAAATGAGTATCTTTCCCATTCGTCATTTATGCTGAACAAAGTAGAACATGGTTCGCTTAGTTGAAAATTAAATGTGAATTAAAGAGCTGATCTCTCTTTCACTGAAAGCAGAAAGAGAAAACATTGATTTAACGTTGATATGACTTAACAACTACAGGGATTTGTGAACCATAAAGCAGAGAAGGCTGAACATAGACTATCAAAGTGCCAAGAGTGTGACAGTTTGAAGGATTCATGGTGTGTGAAGCCACGGAACAAAGCATCTGGCAAAATGGCACACTTTGGCTCTTCGGTGCTGAGGACTGGTAACTCACACAGGCCCTTCCTATTGCAGTGATTCTGGCTCAGAGCAAAGCCTACAGAGATGAATAGAGGCCCAATTAGGTGGGTTTTGGAGGAACAAGTCCAAATGCCTTTAGAAGCCACCGTCCCTCATGCTTAGGCTGCATGAAGGATGCAGTCCTAACACCCAGACCTGGAAAGGAGGGGAGGTGGGGACACAGCTGGAAGGGGACATCCCTTGGAAGTAGTCACTTGTCCCCCAGACTTGTTAGGCATAACCTCTATACCTGGAAGAACTATAGGAGCTTTCCCCATGAGTGCTTAAGTCCCAGCCTGTACCTGAAAACCAAGGCCTCAAGGGGACCTGGTGGTGATAAGATCATCAGCCTACTGGGAGGGGCATAGGAATTTATTAATTCCTCTTACAACTGGGTAGAGAGGGACAAATAGCAAAGGTATCTCTGATACCTTGCATGGAGAGTCTTCTCCCCCTTGGTGACAGGCCTTAGATCCAAATATGAAACCAATTCTTACCATAGCTTCCAACACTACCTAGACACTAAGAACGCCATGATCTTTTTTAGTCCAGACCCTTTCTCAGTGCTATAGACCAGGGACCAGCAAAACGCTTTGTAAAAAATCACAAAAGTTTAAAAATGTAAACTAAATTCTTTTTTTTTTTTTTAAGTGAGTGATCGTTTTATTGGCAAATTCATACAGGTAGTGGATGAAGTCATTTCAGATGACAAATTTAGTTGCTCTACTTAAAAGTAAAAGCTTCAATTGCCACATTTAAACTTCAACGCAGAACATCTGCACTTTGAATTTTAGTCCCAGGCCTGGAGCAGCTGTGAAACGGAAGGTACCACTCCATCCTAGTCTGTAGATATCAGTATATTTCCCCTTCACCTTCCACTCTGTTTTCATTGAAATTTCCAGTGTATTTTGCCCCAGTTGGGAATGTGGAAGTTTCCAATCCGTGAAATATTGTCCTTAAATTGTCCTTCATTTACTGCTCCTGAAAATGCTCAAGTTTTCCAAAACCATACATCATACTTGTCTCCAAGAGGAAATACAAAATTTATCTTGTACACTTCTGAAGTTGTTGATGGCGAGAGATCGGAGAAACTTTCTGGACTCTGATTCCCCATGGGCCGCCAGCTCTGCCGTATGGAGGGAGCAACGTGCTAACCAGCACAGCACCCAGAGCAGCTCCTTTGGTCGCTTCTAAACTAAATTCTTGAACTGGCTCAGAGTCCTACTTTGCTGGCTACTAGTCTAGATCCTCTTCCACTCCATTCCTTGTGGCTCCCTCCTGTTCTCAGCTCTCCTGCATCTGCCATCTGCCACATTTCCATATTTTTTCCCCTTTCCTCACTAGCAGCAAATCTTCAAGTTTTAGATGAGCATGGTTTTTAGAGACACCAAATGTCATGCAGAAACATGCTAAATAAAATTGGACAGGCTGTATTAATCATTTTTGGCTGTGAAGTACATGACCCATAAATTTGTGATTGAAAATCAAAGCAGACATTTATCATTATCTCCCTCATAGTTTCTATGGGTCAGGGATCCAGAATGGGTTTAGTTGAGCAGTTCCGGCTTGGGGTCTCCCAGAAAATCAAACTATTGAGCCACTTGGCAAGCAGATCATACAATTTAAATAGAAATGCAAAACATCTAGACCAGACAAAACAATTTGACCCAGAACAAAGTTAGAGGAATTTCACATTCCCAATTTCAAAGCTTGCTATGAAATGACAATTATCAAGATACTGTACCAGAAATAAATCCTTAGATTTGTCGCCAGTTGACTTTTGATAAAAGGGCAAGATGATTTAGTGCAGAGAGTGTGGTTCATTCAAAAAATGGTGCTAGAAAAATTGACTCTGATCTCAGGTTTTACACAAAAATCAACTCAGAGTAGTTCACATGTGTAAAAGTGAGTTAAACCAATAAAATGGTTGAAAGCAAAAATAGGAGAATATTTTTAAGACCTTAGGTTAAGCAAAGAATTCACAGACCACTAAAAACATGATCCAAAAAAGAAAAAAAGGACAAATTGAACATTATTATTATTATTATTATTTATACAGGTGATTGAACCCAGGGATGCTTAACCACTGAACTCCATCCGCAGCCCTTTTTATGTTTTATTTTGAGACAGGGTCTTGCCATGCTGCTGAGGGCCTCGCTAAGTTGCTGAGACTGCCTGTGAATTCACCATCCTCCTGCCTCAGCTTCCTGAGCCGCTGGGATTACAGTCATGCACCATCATACCTGACTCAAATTTAACCTTATTAAAATAAAAAATGTTGGCCCTTCAAAAGAGAGCATTAAGAAAATGAAAAGATAAGTAACAGAATGAAAAAAATTTTGCAAAACACTTACCAAATAAAAAGCTTGTTTCAAGAATTCAAAGAAGACTTGGAACTCAATAAGGCAAACCAATCATAATGGATGAAAGATGTGAATAGCATTTAACAAAAAAATGATATACCAATGAATATTAGTGACATGAGAAAATGCTCAACGTTGTTAGTCATTTGGAAAATGCAAATTAAAATGAGAATAATATTTCACACCCATTAAAAGAGCTATAAAAAATTAAACAGAAAATAACAAATTTTAGCAAAAAGTGGAGAAATGGTAACATTCATCCATTGCTGGTGAAAATGTAAGATGGTATAACCACAGTAGAAAATAGATTTGCAGCTCTCCAACGAGTTAAGCATAGAGTTACATATTCAGTTCCACTGCTAGGTGTACACTCAAGAGAAAAGAAAACATGTACACACAGACTTGCACATGGTTACTCATAAAAGTTTTATTCATAGCTGCCAAAGAACTGCAAACAACCCAAATGCCACCAACTGATGAAATAAAGTGTGGTATATCTATATAATGAAATACTATTTGGCAAAGAAAAAGTGAAGCTAGCAATACACATTGCAACATGGATAAACTCAAATTCATTTATGACAACAATCAAACAAATGACCATTTGTTATTTATATGATTGGTCTAAAGAAGCAAATGTAAAGAGGCTACAAGTAGATTAATGTTTGCTTAGAACTGAAGGTGGGAAAAAGGGTTCATTGTAAATAGGTATATTATTAAGGGGATAAAAATGTCCCTAAATTGATCAATTATAATGGTTGAATTATTCAATAAAGTTATTAAAATCACTGAATTGTACATCCATATCATTCTATGATATACTTTTAAAGGGTGAGGCGTAGTGGGTGATCCTTAAGTCATTTGGGGCATGCCCATAAAGAGCCCTGTGGGCCACTAGTCTCTTAGTCTCTATGCCTCCTGGCTTTAAAATCTGGCCTCTTTCTTTGACTCATGCTTCTTCTGTGATATCTGCCCTCACCAAACCACCCAGTCTCAGATTTGAACCTCCAGGGCGAAAAGAAATCTCTCTTTACTTTTTTTTTTTTTTTTTGAACCAGGGATTGAACTCAGGGACAGTCGGCCACTGAGCCACATCCCCAGCCCTATTTTGTATTTTATTTAGAGACAGGGTCTCACTGAGTTGCCTAGGGCCTCGCTAAATTGCTGAGGCTGGCTTTGAACTCGCAATCCTCCTGACTCAGCCTCCCAAGTCTCTTGGATTACAGGCGTGCGCCACCACGCCCGGCTTCTCTCTTTACTTCTTAAGCAGCCTGTGTCAGGTATTTCATTACAAAGATAGAATTCTGACTAATGCACTTCTACACATTCAACATGTAGAGCAAGATTTAACAGGATGATACTAAAAATGGAGGGAAAGGAGACTCACAGGAGCATTTGATACATGGCAATTCAGAGGTCAACTGCTAACTACACAGGTAAGCAGTGATTGGACTTGATTAGACTCTAGGCCTGGCAATAATTCCCCAGGGTTCTTGGCTCTGCCTTTTGGGCTCTTGATTGTGGCCATTTTTTTTCCTTGAAAAATAGTTCAAGTTTATAGTTGACCTATTTTTTCAGCCTATTTCCTGCTTATAGACTTTTGCAAGTCTAAATGATTTATTTTTTTCATTTTGTGTTATCTACGTTCTTTTCAGTCCAAGCTGACAGTGTTTCTGACAACACAATTCCCTAAAGAATGCTGTGGGTCTTCCATGAATTAAATTGGCATTTGCTCCAGTAGACAGAAGCCATATTCACAAATGTCCTTGAGATCAATGCTTCTCTACCTTTGGTTCTGATGAAGTTGCCAAGGGCCAACAACCTTAGAAATACTGTTATTTGTCAAAATTACTCTTGGATCTTTCAAGATTTTAAAGAATTTTAAAATCCTACCCTTGGGTTTGTATCAGATGATGTTTTCCTGACTGTGCCCTAGATTTGATCTTTGCAAGAAAACATATCTTGAGTTAAGCATCAATTACCATCTGAAGGGTTGGTAACTTTAAAAATCAGAAAGTCCTGCCCCCTCTTTCTTATAATTTTCCTTTTAGTTCATCTCTTTCAAATTACATATCACTATACTCTCTCTTTCAGAAATTTACAGTTGCCACCTTCCTGCACTATTTTCCTCAATTTCCTGTTTCCAATCAATCCCCAATGGAAAGCCATTAGATTTCTCTGAACAGGGTCTTCAACACACTTCAGCCTTTCCTGACACTTTATGGAAGGTCCCTCTCCATTCCCTACCTGTTTCCATTGTCCCTCCTACATTTTAAATTTTTATTTTGGTAATGCCCTATTTCCAAACATCAAAATCTTTATTAGTTATCTATAACTACATAACAAATTACTCCAAAACTTTGTAGGTTAAAACAACATTAAACATTATCTCACTCAGTTTCCATGGCTCATGCCTTTGTGATCTTGATTGGACCGTTCTAGCTTGGGGTCTTTCATGAAGTTGGAGTTAAGATGTCAGGAGGGGCCACAGTCATCTCAGGGTTTGGCTGGTCTGGAGAATCCACTTCCCAAGTGACTTATTCAATGAACAGCAAGTAGGTAATAGCTATTGGTTGAAGGTCAATGACAGAGACCTGCTTTAAGTGACTTTCTTGACCAATGGAATGTGACCAACAAGAAATTCTGGGACTTCTAGACCAGGTCAAAAGAAATCTTGCCTCTTCTATTCAGGCATCCTGTAACCCTACTCTAGAACCCAGTCACCATTCTCCAAGGAAGCTCAAGCAGTGCTGTGGAGGGACCCATGTGGAAACGTACCTAGACCCCCAATCAATAGCCAGCGCCAACTTGCCAGCTATATCTGGGCCCTGTTGAAAGTGGAACCCCAGGCCCTGTGGGGTGCCCCAGTGATGACACAAAAAGCAGAGATGAAGTCATCCCCACTGAGCCCTCCCCGAATTGCAGATTTATGAGCAAAACAAACAATTTCTATTGTGTTAAACCACTCCATCTTGAGATGGTTTGCATAGATAGCTAACTGTACCAAGGGCCAACATTTGACTGACAAGAATTTTAGAAAGAGAGATGAGAGGGGGAAAAGAAAAGGAAACAATAGGAGGAAGGAAATCTTCAAAATAATCAGACAAGAAAAATTCCCAGAACTGAAACTCCAGATTTAAACCAAACAATAAGCAACATACTAAGTGACCAAAACAATGAATTAAAAAAATGCCTATCCCAAGATCATCATAAAATTTCAGAATACTATGATAAAGAGAAGATCTCAAGGGCTCCCAAGTAGAAGGACAAGAGTGGAGGGAAAAGTCACACACAAATGTCAGAAATCAAACTGTTCTTAGCAGTGCCAGCAGTTGGAGACAGTGAGGCAGTTCTCTTGAAGCCATTGGCAAAAGTATTTTCAACCCAGAATTCTATTTCCCAGCTATTAACCAAACGCGAGGGAGAATAAAGCCGTGTTTTTTGTTTTTTGTTTTACATACAAGGTCTCAAATATTTGTTCTGCCAAAGAACAGAGACAGCTAAGCATGAAGAAATCGCAGGATCTGGGCTGGGATTGTAGCTCAGTGGTGGAGCACTTGCCTGGCACGTGTGAAGCTCTGGGTTCGATCCTCAACACCACATAAAAATAAATAAATAAAAAAGGTATTATAGCCATCTACAATTAAAAAATAAAAAAGAGCAAAGAAAGAGAGAGAGAGAGAGAGAGAGAAAGGAGGGAAGGTAGGAAGAAGGAAGGAAGGAAGGAAGGAAGGAAGGAAGGAAGGAAGGAAGGAAGGAAGGAAGGAAGGAAAGAAATCCCAGGATCTAGGATGCAGAACTTGGGTACCAGTGATGGAAAGAAGCTTCCAGGAGGAGGAATGGTAATCCCACAGTGCCTGCAGAGCAGTGAGGGGTATGCAAATGTATGTTTCCTGGCATTCTGACCACATTAAAAGGAGTTGTGTAGTCCTGGCAATGGTTATATTTCAATTCGTAACTGGTAAATTTGGGGAAAAGGGTACACTCATACATTGCTGGTGGGAGTGCAAGTTGGTGCAGCCACTCTGGAAAGCAGTGTGGAGATTCCTTAGAAAACTTGGAATGGATCCACCATTTGATCCAGCTATCCCACTCCTTAGCCTATACCCAAAGGACTTAAAATCAGATTACTACAGTGATGCAGCCACATCAATGTTCATAGCTGCTCAATTCACAATAGCTAGATTGTGGAACCAACCTAGATGCCCTTCAATAGATGAATGGATAAAGAAACTGGTATATATACACAATGGAATATTACTCAGCCATAAAGAAGAATAAAATTATGACATTTGTAGGTAAATGGATGATGTTGGAGACTGTCATGCTAAGTGAGATCAGTCAATCCCCAAAATCCAAAGGTCGAATGATCTCTCTGATAAGTGAATGATGATGCATAATGTGGGGTGGAAGGGAGGCAAGAATGGAGGAAGGATAGATAGCATAGAGGGGAGGGGTTGGGTTTGGGGTTGGGGGGTAATAATAATAACAGAATGAGACAGACATCATTGCCCTGTGTACATGTATGAATTCACAGATGGTGTGAGTCTACTTTGTGTGCAACCAGAGAAACAATAGCTGTACTCCATTTGTGTTCAGTGGATCAAAATTAAATGAATAAAAAAAAATTTAAAAAAATTTTTTTAAAATCAAGCAAAACCCAAATAGTAAAGACAACCTTAATTCCAAGAGAAGCAAAAAGTTACAGAGGAAGGAAATGGAAATACAATATTCTACAGACTCAACTATGATAAGGTTCCAATGATTGTGATAATGTAAACATAGACTATTGAATCCAAAATCATGAAATTGCAATGTGGTCAGATCCTAAGAATGTGGGGAGGAAAGCATGTGTGTCAGCAGGAGGGGGCAGTTTGGAAGAATCCAGTTGGGCCTGGGGTTGTGGCTCAGTGGTAGAGCACTTGCCTGGCACGTGTGAGGCACTGGGTTCGATCCTCAGCACCACATAAAAATAAATAAATAAAATGAAGGTAGTGTGTCCATCTACAACTAAAATAAAATATTTTTTAAAGAATCCAATTGTCTTGTGCCAGGCAAGACATCACCAGTTAAGATCTTAAATGAAAAAATCAGGAGGAAGGGGTTTGAATGTAAGGAGTCCATTTGCCCCCAGGTCCATGTGATTCAGGACAGTATTTCTTGAGGGAGGATTTGTTGGGGAAGAGCAGGGCCTGGGGGAGGCTGCCTAAGGGAGGTGCTGAGGGCTCAGACCTTAGGTGCACAGCCCTGCAGGTAAAAGCCTCTGCATTTTATACCTGGATGCCTCACTGACCACACTCAAGGTCCCAACACCAAGAGAAAGCCCTAGATATCATAAAGTGAGTGGGAGAAAAAAAAATTGTAGAAAAGATGAGAAAAATGAATAGAGAGGAGAGGAGGCTCAGGGCATGCTCGGGTAGGGGTGGAAGGAGACTCCTTTCAATCATGACTAAAGAGGCGGGTCAGCAAGACATTCTGAGCTCAACAAACACAACCAAGGAAATGAAGCAATGCATCCCAGTCTGGGAGGTCAGGGGAAATCAACACGAGTGATAAAGGAGAAGGCAGGAGCCGAATCCAGTGAGACCTGTAATGGATCATGATTCTAAAACGCTAAGGTACATTCTGGATGGTTAGATTCTCAAAAAAGCAGTTCACTCCTAAAGCACAGTTGAAGAATCCTCTACTCCAGGGCCTCCAAACAAAATCTAGAGGTTTCAATTTATTAGTATCAGTTGGTTGATCAAATTGCCCCACAGGGACCTTGATGCACTTGGCCATGGTGAGCGTAGGAGATGCTTCCACTCAGAACATGGGTGTGGTCAGATTGTGCAGTGGGGCTGTGTCCCCTGCCAGGAGAAGCAGAAGTTGGGGGCTGCCAACAAGCTGCCCTGAAGCCATTCCCAGGAGTCCCTGGGAAACAAATGAGGAAGTTGAGGTAGGAGAGGCCCGAGAATTCGTGATGACTTTCAGATATCGCTGTGAAAACAAACAGACCTGAGTCCCAGGTCCCCTGCAGAAATGGTGGAGAATGTTTTGCTTGCCTATTGACTGGCTTAGCATAATATTTTCTCAATCTTGGTACCCTATCAATTCTGACAGTACAATTGCAGGTCCATGTGGGAGTGCATTGTCTAACGGGGCCAGCGGAGGAAATTGGGAGCTTGGTCAGTGGCTGTAAATATCCTCTTGGTCTCTCCATTTGTTTACTCCGAAGTGCTCTCTTAGGGGCTGAGAGGCTTCTGGGACACACTGGCACCAGGTTTTCAGTGGGAAAGATCAGTTGCTGAGATAAGGGTTGGGGTCCGCCTTGAGACGTGCCACAAAAAAAAAAAAAAAAGATCTGATTTAGCCATTAAATCCCTCGAAAGGGTGGTGAGTTGCACTATAACAATGGGGTATTCAGAAGAACACTTGGTAGGCAGGAAAGGGATTTTCAAACAGAAATGCAGCAGCAGAAGGGACTAAAATGACACTCCCTCTCCTTTCAGGGCCACTGACTGACCCTCAGGGCCACTAACTGACCCTCAGTAAGAAGATTGCAGAAGTAGGTTCTTACGGTGCCAAGAGATATTGGAGACCAAACACTAAGACCACAAGACAGCAAGATCTGCAGAGGAGCTGCCCTGGTGAAAATTCAATCCTGATCCACATGGCTCGCTGTGGGTGGGCCTGGCTGAGCTTAGGTGGATGAGCTCACTGGCTCCTCTTTTTCTGTGTCCTAACAGACGCAACTACTCCAGAAGCAAGATGGTTGGGAAAAGAAGACAAAGACATTATACATAAAGAAAGACACAGAGAAAAACAAATAAATACATGCACAAGTAAGCATCTGCTGAGGGAGGGAAAATCCTGGAGATCCGTTCACCTAGATTCATGCAGGGCAGCAGAAAACGCATACGTGTCCCTCGTGGGTGGTCCCCCAAACGCTCCAGAGATACTCAGAAACTAACACCACCACACACACACACACACACACACACACACACCAGGAACTAAACGAAAGGGATTCTCTTGTGTCTGCAGTTCTTCAATTTGAAATCTCTTGTTTGTATTTAGTGTGGAGCGTTTTCCCTCAAGGATATCCTGTTTGAGATTAGTATTGGCTGGTTCCTTTTAACATCCTTGAAGACAGAAACATCTAGGGAAATTGAATAAGACCTCACCCCACCAACAGCATGCCAAGTGATGCACCCAGAGCAGCACAAGGGGAAACCTAACATGAGCCAGGACATGGTCTCCTCCTCACAGCAGGCTCCTGCTTATCGCCCCCAGTCTGGGATGGCTCTCCAGGTGGAGAGGAATCTCAGGGTCATGACTGATGATCCAGGGAGGCAGCGTGGCATTGGAATCAAACCAACCTGACACCGATCATGGCGTAGCAAATCTGTGCCTCATTCCCTTCCCTGTAAAATGAGGATAAATGTTCACCTCCCAAGGCCCCAAAGGAGCAAGTGTATGTAGCAGCATCTTAGAGCTTAGAATACACTTAACACACATTGCTATTATGCATCTTTTTCCCAACAACCTGAAGGGATTGACTACATAGAATGAGTGAATGAATAACTGAAAAATAAAATGATTGCCAGAACTCTTTTATAATTTAACTCAGCAGTAGATATTCTTTATATTTTTATTTTTTATTTATATTTTTATTCTTTATATTATATTCTTCCTATGCTAAAGATACAAACAATATTGTGATTATTGTTATTTTGATCATCAGATTTAAAATACCCAATTTCCCAGTTATTATTTCTCATGTCCCTTCTTTAATCACTCTACAGAGTTGTAATACCAACCGCCCTGACACATAGGAGAAGCAGAGGTTAGGATATAGGGAAACCAAGTCTATGTGATCCACTGAATTGTACATCACTCTTTTGAAAGTTCTGTGTCCTTTAATCTCTTAAACCTGACTTTTCTCATTTGGCCCTGGTCATCAGTTTGGACTTCCAACGTAGTTTACCTGGACTCTAATCATGGTCTCTGTCTTCTGATTTATTCATTCCATTTTCACAGGGTGAAGTAGAACAGCATGCTGACTGTCCGCCACTTTGCTCCCTTCACCATTCCTCAGGCTGTCTATGCTGAGTTCTATTTAATAATCTTCTCTTTCTCTGCCTCTGAGATTTTCACCTGAAATGAAAAGTCAAAATCCCCTTCTCACCTTCATTTGTCAGGTGCCCCCTCTCTGGGAGGTATTTCTAACTCTCCTCCTATGCCATCCATCTCCTCCCCAATCCAGGAAGATGCCCGTCCTACCCGATCTAGAATCATCTGTGGGGTTTTTTTTTATATCATAGCACTGATTATACAGCATTGTAGTTGTTTATTCTCAGATTTTCCCTAGGACATAATGAGCATCTTAAGGAGGAGGATTAGGTCAAATATCTTTTTGCATTTCTGAGACTTAGCGCAGTGCCAATGTATGTTTCTTGTGAATAGACGAATAGATGGGAGAACAAGTGTGGTGAGCTGAAATGAACTGCCAAGCGATGGAAGCTTGCCTGCCTGCCTGGGGATTTTAAGAGAAGGTCAGACAGCTCTCCTTTCAGGAGGCTTGGAAATGCAGACTTGGCAGAGGCCAGAGGACAGACTGCGTGGTACCTGCCTCCCATCTGGTCCTCTTCTTCCAGGGAAGAGGCTGGGGGTAGGGAAGGGACATTAACATCTTTACAAAGAAAAGAAACAGGAAGAGAAAGCAATCGCTGAGCATTAGCTCATCCTCAGGACAGTGACCGTCCACATATACTATTTTGTCTGGACGATGATCTTGTGAGTTTGGTATTTTTAATCCCCCTTTTACAGATGAAGGAACTGAAAATTGGAGAGTTTAATTTAACTTCTAAGGCTAGATAACCCCTAAGTAAAAAAGTCAGGATTGGAACCCCATTCTCCTGGATCTTCTATCCATGCTTCTCCAAATGGAGTGTGAGTAATCTCAGGTAGGTGGTGTGCTGGTCCCACCAAGCAAACCCTCTTCCTGGGACCATTTTGCTTAAAGATTTTGGAGAAAATACTAGAGCAGTATTCAAAACAGAAATTAAATTCAATATATATATATATATATATATATATATATATATATATATATATATTTCATACAAAGAAAGACATTAAGAGAGACATTTTCAGATTTAGGGCCTGGCGATTTGGGCTAGATGGCCAGGCTTCCAGGTTCTTTGCACTCTTGCTCTGAGGTCATCAGAGCCTCCAAATGGAAAAGTTTACAAAGCTCTGGATAATGGGCAAGAGAGCAGCAGATACACACCAGGAGCGAGGAGGAGTCTGGGACACCATTGCCTCCAGACAGGGGGGTGGCTGTGGAAGAGGCTCCAGATGTGACCCACGTGGTCCAGGGTGGGAGAAGGAAACAGCAGGAGTTCCTCTGGGAGCTTAGTGGTTCAAACTTGTCCAAGAAGACCTTTCCAGATGGGCGTATCCCCTTCTGGCCTGAGCAGCTGGCCAGCTCAGGGATGGAGCACCTTGCCAAGGAGACAGCAAAGCCAGTCTTGTCTGGACCATCCAGAATGAAGGAGAAAAGGTGAACTGTCACTTTTTAAGGTGACATCATAAGGCTTGCATAATTATTAGAGCCTATAAATGCAGTTATCCCTCAGAAGCTATGGAGAACTGGTTCCAGGACCCTCCATGGATACCAAATTGGCAGATGCTCAAGTCCTTGATATAAAATGTATTTGTGTGGAGCCTGTGAACATTTTCCCAAGCATTTTAGGTCATTTCTAGATTACTTACATGTAAGACAATGATACTTTAACTAAATAATTATTGTATTGTTTATGGAATAATGATGCAAAGAAAGTCTATTCATGTTCACTATGCATGCAATTTTCCCCCTATTTTCCACACAAAATTGACAGAAACCACAGATATTGAGGTTCGCATGTAACTTTAATGTATAACTTTGATAAATTATAAAACAGAAAACAACTATATGATATAGATGAAGCTGTATTTAAGCAGAATTAAAGACTATAAATATGTTAATACACTAATTAAGCATTTGACACAAAGAAGTGGAAGTAGAATAACTAGAATCAAAAAGCTTAAGAAAAGTGAAATGTAGGAATCAATAAAAGTAAAAGTAGAAATTAATTAATTATAAAAAGAAAAGGCAAGAACTGATATATTGCACATCCTGGTTCTCTGGGAAAGAACGACAACTAAAATAAACAATAAACAAGTAGAACACTACTAAAGTAAACAAGAGATCTAGCAAGTCAGACAAACACAGAGCCTCCACATTGGACAGGAGTCAAAAGGGATTTTCAGAAGAAAACAAAAATACAGGATAACATTAAAATAACTCATCTCTCTGTTAAGAATATATTCCTCCCAAGTATTTAGAATCATTTCTCCCAAACTCAGGGTATCTTATATAAAAAGGGTATTTTTAAACATTTTGGTATCAAATTTAACACCTAATAGTCAATTTTTTTCTTTTATTTGGAAAAGTGAGATAATTTTCATAATTATGAGTAATTATTATTCATTAAATGCCATGGTATGAATAGAAAAACATAACTGAAGTATTAAGAATAAAACAGCAGCAGGGTGTGGTGGCGCACGCCTGTAATCCAAGCGACTTGGGAGGCTGAGTCAGGAGGATCACGAGTTCAAAGCCAGCCTCAGCAACTTAGCGAGGCTCTAAGCAACTCAGTGAGACCCTGTCTCTAAATAAAAATACAAAATAGGGCTGGGGATGTGGCTCAGTGGCCGAGTGTCCCTGAGTTCAATCCCTGGTTCCAAAAAAAACAAAAAAAAACAAAAAAAAAAAATAAAAGCGCATCCACAATGACACCATTTACAGGTGACGCTGTTAACTCAAATGTGTGTTCTTGTAATGCACGTTACTTGACGCTGTGCATGAATTTTGTCCTACATCACTATTTATTTACATCATTTTAATGGCTGCATAGAATTCTGTTGCAAAGTATGCATAGTTTATCAGTATCCTCTTATTGGAAATTTTGGCTACCATTAAGTTTTACATCCACTAATAAAACTCAGTTGGATAATTTCAACATACTGTTATTATTTTAAAAGGATGAATTTCTTTAAAAAATTACTGGGTCAAAGATTATGCATAGCATTAAGTGTCATGATATAGAAGGTTAATAGTGCCCTTCAGAAATGCTGTGCCCAGAGTGTTCCCAAGGAATATTCTTATAAATTCCTGTAATTCATGAGCACAGACTTATTCAGCATTTTTGTCTAGAGAGATTATGCCATTGAAATACACAGCTACTCTGGCAATGCCAGTAAAAACTAGATGGCCATCAGAAGGAAAACACGGCCCTGAGGAGCGGCCAGGACAGCTGCATCTATGACCAGGGTCAGGATCCCTTAGGAATCTGTCACAGACAGAGCTTCTTCAGTCAGCTGTGCCATTGAAAGAACAAAGGAGCCAGATGTGTTTTTTGCTCCACACCCAAACAGCCTCAAACACACTCAGAAGGTCCAGACCTCTAGGACCCATTTCAAAATGGAAAATCCCAAATAGTGCAAAAGCATCCAGATCCCAAGCGTATGCAAATCGCAGTCCTAAGTCACTGTGGTACTTTGCACCTTGTGATCCTGTCTTGTGCTGTTAATCACACCTTCTACCTTTACATGATGGTAGTAGTGACAGTTCTGACCCAGTAGTCTTTGCCTTTTGATTCATCATCCATCTCTTTATTTTCAACCTGCATCAGTTAAAAGTATTTCTTGTGTACAATGTATGTAAAGATTTTAGAGTCAGTCTGACAGTCTGTATTTGATGGGGTAACTAACCAATCACATTTAATTCACTTTATTCCTTCTGTATTACCATTTATTATATGGATTTTAAAGGGTTGATCCCTTTGATGGACTTTTTTCTGGTTTAAACAACCTGACAGACCTTCCGTTTTCCTCTTGTTAATTTGAAACCTGTTAATACAGTTGTTCGTCCCCTGAGTGATTGCCTTTCTTTCTCTGCACTTAAAAGCAAACTCATTTCTCCATTTTTATTTCCAGGTAGGATAGCAAAAATTTCTCCCACCAAGATGCAGTATTTTCCCCATTCCTTCCTCCTCCTCCTCCTCCTCCTCCTCCTCCCCTTGCTGCTGCTCCTCCTCCTCCTCCTCCTCCTCCTCCTCCTCCTCCTCCTCCTCCCCTTGCTGCTGCTGCTCCTCCTCCTCCTCCTCCTCCTCCTCCTCCTCCTCCTCCTCCTCCCCTTGCTGCTGCTGCTCCTCCTCCTCCTCCTCCTCCTCCTCCTCCTCCTCCTCCTCCTCCTCTTCTTCTTCTTCTTCTTCTTCTTCTTCTTCTTCTTCTTCTTCTTCTTCTGTTTTAACAAACTAAAATATTTTATTCTCAGCCACTACATTAGATTGAACATCTCATGACACACGTGAGCATGGATTATAATAATATGATATAATAATGAAACATGATCAGTAATGCAGACTTAAGAATAAAATGATCCTCAGAAAAGCAGCAAAACAATTTGCTGATAGCAAAATACTTTCCCTTTCATTCAAAAAGTGTATAAATGTATTATTTCCAGGTAGGATAACAAAATTCTACACATTTAGTGTATAAATGTGCATTTTTGTTCTTTTTAGTTATATATAGCATTAGGATAGATTCTGGCATGATCACAAAGGCATGGAGTGTACTTTGCTCTAATTCAGTCCCCAGCACTCCCTGTCCCCCTTTTCCTTCCCCTGATCTGCTCCCTCTACTCTACTGATTGTAAAACTCAAGAAAGGGTGACGCGGGGACTCCGGCGGGTAGAGCTTCCAAAGGTGGAGGCGGGCGAAAAGAATGCGCTCGCCAGAGTCAGACAATAGTGGTAGCTTGATTTTATTGGAATGTGTGTCCCGGGCGAAATCTCCAGCCCCCCGGGGGTGAAAGTCGGGGTGGGAGAGCCAGGAGAAATCGCACGTGGCTTTGGCTGCTCGGGGTTTTTATACAGAGGAAGGGGGTCAAGGGGTTCTGCCCAGGAAAAGGTGGACCCAAGGTGGACGTCAGGGTCAGCAGGTGTGCCTCATTGGTCACTTCTGGCACAGTGTGTTGCTAGGTGACCGTGCTCCCTCCCCCTGCAGCCACCCAATTAGACCTAACACTGATCTTTCCTCTGGTTTGATGAAATTGCCTCTTTTTTTTCCCTTTCTTCCTTGCTTCTTTTCTTCCTTCCTTCCTTCCTTTTATCCCACCCCCCTTATTCTGGATTAGCTTCCACATATCAGAGAAAACATTCGACCTTTGACTTTTGGGACAGGCTTATTTCACTTAGCATGATAGTTTCCCATTTCATCCATGTACCTGCAAATGCCATGATTTCATTCTTCTTTATGGCTAAGTAATATTCCATTGTGTATATAGATCAATATATAGATTTTCTTTATCCATTCATCTGTTGAAGGGCACCTAGGTTGGTTCCAGTGTTTGGTTATTGTGAATTGAACTGCTTTAAACATTGATGTGGCTGCATCACTATAGTATGCTGATTTTAAATCCTTTGGATATATACCAAGGAGTAGGATAGCTGGGTCAAATGGTGAGTCCATTCCTAGTTTTTTGAGGAATCTCCACACTGCTTCCCAGGGTGGTTGCACCAATTTGCAACCCCACCAGCAATGTATGAGTGTACCTTTTTCCCCACATCCTCACCAACATTTATTGTTGTTTCCCTGTCTGTGTCCATCAGTTTCCTTCCCAGTGCTGACACTGATTTAAGGAAGACAACCTGTGTTTCCCCTCCAAAACTCAGCCCCATCTCTTCGCCACCCAGCTCAGAAGAAAGGAGAAGGTTGCTGCACTAGGTGGCCCAGAATCCTTGCTCCTTTGTGTTCTCATAAATAGTCTTGTGCCTATTTTTTAGTGAAAGGAAGGGAAAATATAATAGAGGCCAGGAATGAGAGAATAAAATGATATCCTTTAAATAATCAGAAGCCCTCATGGTCCAGATGTAAAAGGAAAGGCCCAGCCCTGAAAACCAGAAGACCCGCTGTTCCCTATCTTGGGGACCCTGGCAGGGGAGTTCACACTACTCCTACACTTTCAATTATCCTTCCTCTTAAATGAAGGTGCTAGGTCCAGTCACCCAGGGCCCAAACCTGCACTGATACCCTCCAAGTCTTGCCATTCCCTGAAATGACTTAATGATCATTGGAGAGAGAGAGAGAAGTTACTTTTGTAATAAATCACAACTTGGTTTTGAGAAGTGGTTCTGCCTCATGAGTCTTGAAAATCACTTTGGAAGCAGCTTAGGGCCCTGTTTGCTCCCTTACACTGCAGTCTGTGCCAAAGAATTACAGGATGTCAGCTACCCAACAAATCACACATTGGGCATAGCAGCCAATCTGTGAGCAAGAAAAAGGGCCCCTTCAGCCAATTTGCTGGATTCAGAGTAATGAAATGTCAGAGCTTAAAACTCCTTGGAGGCCTCAAGTCGAGCTCCCTCAGGATGTAGAGGTCGTCTCCTTATAGATACTCAGCCTAGAGTATTGACTCCAAAACTAGAAGTGCAATAGCACAAGAGTCGTCAGGAAAAGCGGGACCTGGCATTCTTAAAAACTGCAAAGGCTCAGTTCCTTCTGCACAGCTGTTTAGGAAACCACATCAGCAAACAGAAACACGCCACACACCAGGGGGGTCCTGGAGTTGTCTCAGGTCCCATGCAATAAACACAGAAGAAAACAGAGGCATAAGGATTAGGTCACTGGACTCTGTGGTCCATGAGTCCCTCCCTGCTGACCACAGAGATTTGTGGACATAGAGAGCCCTTTCCATCCTGTCCCCGTGCTGTTCAGCCTGGACCACCCAGCTAACTCCATATGTGAACAGGTTCACCACACTCATTCAGTTCAAGAGTCTCTTCTACTTTACCAACTAGTCTTCTCCAAACTTATTTCTGATCTGCTTGGCTCCAAAGTTCTCCTCTGTGTTTATGGAGCCAAACTCATTCCTCAGGCCTGGTGCCTGACCCAGGCTTTCTGGAACTGACTTCCAACTTCCCTCCTCCCACCGATGCAGAGTTAATGCCTGTTTCAAGGGTCTCTGGATAATCCTTCCTCTTCATTGAGCCTGTTCTCTAAGTCTCCAGCCCAGAGCCAGCCTGATCCTCAATCATGAGGTTCCCCTCTTGGACTGGGATAAGAGTAGTTGGTCCAGGAGAGTGAAATGCAGTCAGCGCCCAGCCTAAGTGGGTAGGGAGTTAGAGACACAGCTCGGGAACAACTTGTGAAGAGCCTTGAATACTAAAGTGTTAAAGTTTATACCAAAGACAACTTGGAGCTTTTAGAGGTGTTGGAAAAGAAAGCACCTTTGATGAAATATGTTAAACTTTTCAAAGAGGTAGCAGGAGAGGGAGAGAGGCAATGTGGAGAACAGGTGTGAGTGGATACCTGAGAAACAAGATTAATTCATTAATTCACAAGGCAGTAAAGTCATACAGGTTGATACAGGCGGTGATGGTGGAGAAAAGGGAGCACAATCTGATAAAGTACGAGAGGCAAATTCTCTGACAGACAGGAATTTTGAGTTAATTTGAAAAGAGAGAAGAGGCTCAGGTGGTAGGTGTAGTGGATTGTAGAGTGTCTCCCCAAAATTCTTGTCCACTCAAACTTAGAATGCAATCCTATTTGGAAATAGGGTCTTTGCTCAGCAAAAGACCATGTGATTTCATACTGGATTTAGGGTAGACCCTATATTCAATACCTTTGTAGGAAAAAGAAAGAACACTGAGAGAGAAGAATGCATATGAAGACAGAGATTGCAAAGGTGTGGTCAGAGGCCAAGGAATGCCAGGGTCCACCAGGAGCTGAAAGGGAGAAGGAAGGAGTCTTCCCTAGAGCCTTCCCAAGGAGCATGGCCTTTCTGCCATTTTAATGTCAAACTTCTACCCTCCAGAATTCTTCAGGAATAAATATCTGTTTATGGCTAACAACTTAGTTCAATAATTTTAGTCTTTCTGATTTCAAATGTCATGCTGTATTTACAAATAAAAGCAGAAAACAAAAATTTGGTTAACATGATTGCATCAGTGGGTGACTGAAAAGAATTGTGAGATATTAAATGAGAACTTTCCAAAACACACTGTTAAATGAAGTGAACTTTGAAATAAATATAGGAACTTGGATCTGATTTTTTTTTAATGACAATCAGAACCACTGTTATTTCCCACTTACTATTCTGCATTCACTGGGTCCCCATGTCATTCTTCCTCCTCCAGAGCACATAGTCTCCTCACCAAGGGCAGACAGGTGGGGAGGGGGTCTGTGTTTCTAAAGCCAACAGGGTATAGTGTCTTTCTACCATGTGGGCTTAGGAACTGGTCTCCAGGGAAAAGACCTCCACTAAACCAAGAGGAACTGTTCACATCTGCAAACAATCCTCTTTGCCAAAATTATGGCCAGTTTTTGTTTTTTTGCTTTTTTTTTTTCTGCACACATATACACAAAGAAAAATGTAATAAAGCAAAAACCAATTATAAGAGATTACCTTGGGGTAAGGAAAAGCAGCCTGTGGATAAGGAAATGAGAAGAAAGGAGATTGTAGGTCTCTGAATATCAGCACACTACACATAAGACACACATGCACACAGAAATTCATGTATGTCCATTAAATGTACATGCACAAGCACATGAGCCACACACAGGCTTGCATGCACATAAACACACACACACACACACACGCACACACACACAAAACCTCTTTCTCCATGACAATATCCTGACTTGTGGGGCTTTTCATCCTTCCTGTTGGATTTTCCTTCTTTGAAGAACAAAATAATTCTTATCTCAGAGTCAAGCCACTGGGATACAGGGTGGTAGTAGCCACTCAAGCCACGTCCCTGAGAGACTCGTAAGTTTGTATCCTCAAGTTCAAAACTCTGAGCCTGCTGGGGTGAATCCTGCCTGGGAAATTTTTCAGCTGAACTGCCTCTGGGTTGGTATGTGCATTTTTAGTAGGGATAGAGTCAAAATCTTACTATTTTTGAAAAGCAAAAGGAGGGAAGAGGTTGCCTCTTCCCACTAAGGGTTGACCAACAGCTATAATTTTAATGGCAGTAACTGACAGTACAGCTTAGTAACATCGCACTTAATGGGAAGAGACCAGCTCACCTCGTGTCCCTGGTTGCTATGTACGGAGACACAAGGAGTCCATAACAAGAGCCATGAGAGTCAATGCTTAGGGTAGAAGGAAACAGAGCCTGACCCAAGGAAGAGGGGACTTGCTTGTCCAGCCATGTTCAAATTTATGAGGTCTACAGAGTGAGCTTGTGGGAGTGACTCAGGGGCCACTCAAAGCCCTCTATGTTTCTTTTTCTTCATTGCTATCTTTTCTTTTTAAGATTTGTATTATTCTGATGCTGTTACTTCTAATTTCATACTTCTCTCCCTATCTTTTAGACTTTTTTATTTTTAATGTTTCTCCCATTTTCAGTGTTCTCAATTTAACATTTTAATATTTGAAGCTATTATTAGCTGAAAAATGGTGATAAATTTCCCTCAATAAAAGTAACAATGAAGAGGAGAAAGCTTCGTAGGAAAAGCTTCACATACCAGTAAGAAAACTCAGCCAGGTTTTTACTTAATATAAGAAGATACTGAAATCAATTATGAATCAAATACCCAAAGGAGAAAAAATTGAGGTGATGACACAGGCTTTATAAGAAGTCATAAAGATCATATAAGAAGTGATCAAACACCTTGGTAGATTTCAGTGATGTCTTAAAAGTTAGCTACCAAGTGACATCGGCAAGATGGTGAAATAGGAAATCCTAGACCTTGCTCTCCCACAGAAATATTGACTCACCAACATCATATGGATCAAAATGCTTTTGTGAGAATAGCAGAAACTAGTTAGGAAGCCTCAGTACCCTTGGCAAACTCAAAACCAAGAGCATCTTCACTGAAAAAGGTAAGAGAATTCTTGCCATCTACATCTTCCCCCCCATCCCCAACTGGCACTGCTTGCATGAAAATGGAAAAGCCCAACACACAGCTGCTCCCTTGAGAAGGAAAGAGAAGAGTGGAATGCAACTCCAACACCTCAGTTTTTATTTGTTTGTTGAGAGGGAGATGAAGCTGCCTGAGAGATTTTTTTTTTCCTAACATGAATCAGAGAATTGCTGGGGAAACATACCCATTTTGAGTGCCTGGCAGTCACTGAAAACAAAAGAGAGCTCAGCAGATTGTCGAGGCACCAGAGAACTTGCAATACTGACAGGAGTCAACACAGCTCACTGTAACAGGAAAATATGCAGTTCATGATTTCTCTCATAGGAGAGAAAAAGAAGACAAAAACATGTGTCCAATGTTTTAGCTTCCTGAGGGGGACTGATTTCTGTCTCACCTGACTCAATGCTGATAGGAAGCAAGCATTCTTTGGCTGCCAGAGGTCCACTGAGAGCAAAGAGACCTCAGTGTCTTATAACACTCTAAGAAAACCTGCAGTACCATAAACATCCACCAGAGTAGGCAAGAGACTACAAGCTTCTTATCAAGAAACAAACCTCTATAGTTAGGAAGTAACACTCCAAACTAGAGAAAAAGAATCCTTTTGAAAGATTTGAAGGGTCCCCAGAATCTCTAGCAGGATTGGTTGCTGAGAAAGTCTGAACAAAGCGAATCAATAAAGAATGGAAAGCTGGCTAACTTTTCAAATACAAAAATCACAACATCAAAAATAACAACAAATACAAAGAAACAAGGAAACATGACATGATCAAAGGACCAAAAAAAAATATTCATCACCCAGTGACTTTAAGTAACTGAAGGTTCATGATTGCCTGACAAAGAAATTAAAATAATTATCTGGAAGGAGTCCAATGAACTGTGAGAGAACTCAAATGAACAATTAAGTGAAATCAAGAAAACAATTCATGAACACAATGACAATATTCAAAACCAGAAATGATGAAAAAGAACAAAGCATGCATTCTAAAGATGCAGAATACAATAACTGAATTGAAAAATTCACTAAAGGAATCAATAGCAGATCCACTCAATCAGAAGAAAGCCTCAGTGAATTCAGACAGGTCATTTGAAATTATCAAGTAAGAAGAACATAAAGAAAAAAAACAATAAAGAAAACTGAAGAAAGTCTAACAGATTTAAAGGACCATCAAGTTGACCATTTTACATATTATGAAGTAAAAGAAGGAGAAAAGAGGGAGTGGGTCAGGGAATTTATTTGAAGAAATAATGGCAAAAAAAACTTACTTTCTAAATCTGGGGAAGGAAATGGACATTCAAATTCAAAACAGGCAAAAAAACTCCAACTAGGATAAACCCAAAGAAGCCCACAGACACAAAGACACAAAAGTGTCAAAACTCAAAGACAAAAATGATCTGGATAAAAACAAAAGAAAAACAATTTTTCATATACAAGTAAACTTTCACAAGATTAGCAGCATATTTCTTAGCAACCTCATTTTATTCCAGAATGGAGTGGCATGATATATTCAAAGTACTGGAAGGGAGAAACAAAAACAGTGACAATCAAGAATACTATATTTAGCAAAACTATTTCAAAAATGAAGACTAAATAAAGATTTTTCCAGATAAATAAAAGGTCAGGGAGTTCACCACCATAAGCCAGCCTTATGAAAATTGCTAAATGAATTCCTTCAAGTGAAAGGAAAGGACAATGACACTTGACAATATCACAAATATTAAAACATAAAACTATGTGGTAAAAGGAACATATAGGCAAATACAGAACCCTGCAATATTGTGATGATGACCTGTAAATCACCTTTAATTCAGGTATAGAAATTAAAAAATAAAGTATAAAAACAACCAGAACTATAAAATTATGTTAACAGATATAAAATATAAAAAGATATCATTCGTGACATCAATAGCATTAAGGAAGAGGTGAGAAATGTACACAATTGTATGTGATTGAAATTAGATTGTTATCAGTTTCAAATAGATTATAGAACCAGAAGATGTTTTATGGAATCCCCATGGTAACAACAAAGAAAACAGCTATGCCTTTTAATGAGGAACACATCAAACAGAAAGAAGAGAGACAAGGAAAGAGAGGAGCTGAACATGGGAACAGACCAAACAGACCTCACAGGCATACACAGAACATTCCATCCAACAGCAATGGATACACATTACTTTTGAAGGCATACAGAAAATTCAACGGAACACATCACGTTTGGGGACGCAACAAATTTAACAACTTTGATCTAACAAATTTAGCATAGCCTTAACAAATTTAAGGTTGAAATAATTACCAGTTATCTTTTCCAACTGTGATGAAATGAAACTAGAAATCCATAACAAAAGGGAAGGAAAGGAATTTGAAAATATGTGGAAATTAAACAACATGTTCTTAAACAATCAATGGGGCAAGAATACATCACAAGGGAAACTGGAATATCTCTTGAGACAAGTGAAAAAGAAAACATAGCATATCAAACTTAAGGGATGCAGTAAAAACACCACCAAAGAGGAAAGTTTTGATGGTTAACACATATCAAAAAAAAAAGAAAGATCTCAATGAACAACCTGAATGTATACCTCAAAGAACTAAAAGAAGAAGAAATTAAGCCCAAAGTTAGAAGAAAAAAAAATAGTAAAATAATAAAGATTAGAACAGAAATAAAAGGAATAAAAATGTAGTAGAAAGAAATCAGTGAAACTGAGAGTTAGTTCTTTCAGAAACATCACCAGAGTGAGCAAACAGTTAGAATAAGAAAGAAAGAGGAGACTCAAATAACAAGAATCCAGAATGAAACAGAAAGCATTATGACCATTGTTACAGAAATGAAAAAGAAAAATCACAAGAGTTGACTAAGAACATGTATATACCAACAGATTGGAGAAAGTAGAACAAATGGAGAGATTTTTAGAAACAGAAAGTCTCTCAAGACTGAGTCAGAAAAAAATTTCAAAAATTATAAACATACCTGCACCTAGTAAGGCATTGGGACCAATACCAATTGCTCCTTACCAAAGTTCAGTTCCACACAATTTGCTGGAGAATTCTCTGAAACATTTGAAGAATTAACATTAATCCTTCTCTTTAAGAACATTGGAGAGGGAATGCCTCTTTTTTTATTTATTTTTTTTCAGTTAGGCACTTTTAATTTTCATTTTCATTTATTTTTAAATGTTTTTATTAGTATGTAACATTTACACATAGAATCTAGGTTCCTTTTCACATAATCATACATGCATGGAATGTAATTTGCTGCATTTCAGTCCCTGGTGCCTCTTCTTTCCCTTCCTAACTCCCTTCCCCTCTTTCCCTTCCTCTAATCTATCTATCTATTTATTTATTTATTTATTTGATTGGTGTTTTATAGACACACATAAAGGTGAAATTCACTGTGACATACTTATACATGCATGTGGTATGATTTTGTCAAATTCATTCTGCATTTCCTCCCCTTCCTGTCCTTCTTCCTTCCCTCTCAATCTCTATTGATCTTCCATCTTCAGGATAGTCAATCATGCCCCTTTTTTTCCTTGTTTTGCTCTAGCTTCTGCATATGAGAGAAAATATTTGACCTTTGATTTTCTGAGTCTGACTGATCTCACTTAACTTAACGTTCTCCAGTTCTATCCATTTACTTGAAAATGCCATGACTTCAAATCACCACTCTCCACAAATACTACTCAAAGCAATCCATAGACTCAATACAATCCCCATCAAAATCCCAATGGCAGTTTTTGCAGAAAAGAAAAGAGCATCGTAAAATTCATATGGAATCTCAAAGGACATTACATAGCCAAAATAATTGCAGGTTTCACACTTCCAGACTTCAGAACATATTAGAAAGCTACAGTTTTTCAAACAGTATGGTACTGACATAAAACTAAGCCCTCACACATACAGTCAAATGATTGTTGACAATGGTGCAAAGGCTGCACCGTAGAAAAAGGACTGTCTCTTGAACAAACGGTGTTGGGGAAATGCATATCCAAATGCAAAGGAATGAAGCTGCACTTCTACCTTATGTCATACAAAAATATTAACTCAAAATGGATTGGAGACCTAAATGTAAGACATGAACCTCTTAGAAAACAACAAAGAGGAAAATCTTCATGACACTGGATGTGGCCATGGCTTCTTGGATATGATATCAAATTACAGAAAACAGAAGCAAAAATAGAAAAATGAGACAACATCAAAACTAAACCTCTGTTCAGCAAAGAAAACCATCAATAGAGTGAAAAAAGACAATGAATAAAATATTCACAAACCATGGGTCTGATAATGGATTAATACCCAGAGTATAACTCCAGCAACAAAACAAAAATCTGCTTTTTAAAATGGGCCAGAGACGTGAATAGTCAACTCTCCAACAAGCTTACGAAAAGATGCTCAACATCACTAATCATTATGGAAATGAAAATCAAAAGTGCAATGAAATGTCACCTCATACCCTTTCTGTTATCCAAAAGTAAACAAACGAGCAAACAAAAACAGATAATACCTTTTGAAGGGGATGTGGAGAAGTTGGAACCCTTGTACATGGCTGGTGAGACTGAAATGGTTTAGCTGCTTTGGAAGACAGGACAGAGATTTCTTCAAAAAACTAAAACAAAATTACATATGATCCAGCAAATCCCACTTCCAGGAATAGAATAATTTAACTTCCTGAATCTGATAAAGACTCTCTATAAAAAAAAAGATTTTTAAAAAGCAAGCTTTGAAATAAAATTGGTTCATAAGAACCAGTTAGGCAGCTGGGGACCTGGAGGTAAGTGGGACTCACTTTCAGCCTGTACAGTTTTTCAGACTTCTCTCTTTATCCCACTGAAACTCCTTTGCACACATCTTCAGAGAATTGGCACCAGTGTGATGGGAGGTCATGTGACCTCTTCATCTTTATACCTACAAATGTTAGAACCACGCTTTGCAAACAGTAGGTACATCATAAATGCTCATTAGAGACAGCAATTCAAGTGATCATAATCCCTAAAGCAGGAGCAACATGTTCTATTATTCTTCCCTTCCCCTATCACTGACCTGG
This sequence comes from Glaucomys volans, assembly GCA_020662805.1. Lineage (NCBI taxonomy): Eukaryota > Metazoa > Chordata > Mammalia > Rodentia > Sciuridae > Glaucomys > Glaucomys volans. The sequence goes on along the minus strand of JAJEJO010000536.1, from coordinate 328,101 downwards.
AATGTTATTTGCAAGTGGAAGCTAAATCTCTCATCTGGACCATCGCGTGTTGACTTCACTCTTCCCTGCACCCGTTTAATTAACCTAGCAACAATTTCCTGACTAGGGAAGTAATCTGATAACTTCACTTTCCCAGGTTTCCTCCCTCCCTTTGGTATGTTTTGTATTTTGTTCTTTTCCTTCTTCTCCTCCTCTTGTCCCTCTATCTGATTTGGCTGTGGATTACTTTTTATTTTTCCCATCATTCTCTTGACTATCTCCTTAGATAAGTCAATTAATGCAACTTTAAATAAATTCAAGACTTATTCCATGGTTTGAAAATGTTCCTTGGCAATGGTTCCAAGTCCAACATTGAAATTACATGTAAAGAAAAATAACAAGAGTTTGAATTGTTAAGAGTGTAATTCTAACATTCCCCATCCACCACAAATCTGGAAAAACAGACATATTTTGTTTCTGATTCAAAATATGAATTTCCCACAGTTTTCCTGGCTTCATAGATTCACAGCTTCCTTGGGAAAATCCCCATCATGCTCGGAAGCCACTTTGTCTCTCAGTGAATGCTGTTCTTAAGGAGGCTTCACAGAGAAATGGGAATGACAGGATATTTAATATTTCAACATTAATTACATAATTGACAAGCTACTTTATGTGATTTAGATCATATTTAAATGTATTACATTATATATAACTTTATTACATAGTTTACTATTTTGCATGATTATGAATCCTGAGCCACTCTGAAAGGCATAACCCACTTGGCCCTTAACTTGCCCATGCACAAAGGCAGCCATTTGACAATTCCCTGTGGACATCTCTTCCCATGGAAGCCTGTCACTACTTCATGCTCCCTCCCAGAGCATGGTCAGGTAAGGGGACTTCTCTCCTTTCCGCACCTACGTTCCACTTCTTTTCCCACCCTCCCAACTCCACCAATTGAAGTGATAAGAAGCAAATTCCTTGTGGCCTCCTGCTATAGGTCCGGAAATCATCTTCATAGACCACCAAGAAATAAAGGCCTCCTGGCTGCAGTGTCATGTCAAACTCTCACCTGGGCTCCTTGAACTCTGTACAGTTAGGGTCAGATTCCTTGAGGACAAGGAGCAGAAGGATGTGCAAGGGGTTGACGGACCCCAGTCAGTTCCTAGGTGATTGAGGCTTCCTTGGGCCTCTTCATTTCTTCCTCATTTGAGGAATTTTCTGCAACTCCAAGCCCCATTCTCTCATGCCTACTGTGGGCTTAGGTTTTTCAGGATTTGAACTGCTCTTTCCCAGGCATGGATTCTTATCTTCCAGGGGAAAGGCATACTAATTAACCCCAGCTGGTGGCGCCTGTTACTCCTTCATGGGTCTGGCCTTACATCAAAGTCCAGAGTTTGGGGAAAGGAAGGCTGATGGGTCCAAGTGTAGAGTGGAGGGAAAGTTTGATTTCCTTGTAGTAAGCACATACAAGCACAGAGGGAATTGAGAAGCCACAATCCTGTGTTTAGCTGCTTTGTTACAGAGCACACTTGTTCTGCAGCAAAGGGACTTAGGGTTTTCCATAGAGTTGAGAGTTGAGAGGAGGTCTTGGAACACGTCTCCACTGCAAGCTAGAGAATCATGCTGCCTAGAAACTTGAAATAATATAAACAATGATGACAGAATCCCCATGCTGCTTGGAAAAGGGACGTGGTATGAAAAAAAATGAGATAATGTTGGTGAAGCACTTAGGAAGTAACAGGGGTACGTTAAGGACCTTTAATTGCAGTAGTAATTGTCCCTATTGTGTTAGTCTCAATGTTTATGTTCCTATGATGTTGTTCATCCGTGCTAACAAGGTCCTTCTGTTTTGTTAATAACTAAGTCTTCCAAGGTCATCAAGATACATGGCTTCTGTTACATCATTGTCCCCACTGCTAGGCCATGTTCATTAATCCCTTCAATTGACTTTTGTTGAATACATATTACATATTAGGCTCACAACTAAATGCTCAAGGTTCAAAGATGGGCAAGATACGGTCACTACTCTTTGAGGACTCACAATCCAGTTAGAGAAATAGCCACAGGAACAACGGAAACACAAAGCAAGGACAGCGGTACACACAGGGCGACCAAGAAACGTAAGGTCAGAGTTCACCGAAGTCAGCCCAGGAGAGCTGAGGAGGGATCGGCCGGTCCAACGGCGGGGAGAAGGGAAAGGAGTCAGGAAGGGCTTCCTGGAGTAGGAGTCGCTCACCTATTAGAACCAGATGAGGAGTCTGTATCCACCAAGCCCAGAGGAAAAAGGGGGAGGACATTCCCGCAACCAGAGAAGAGCAGACAAAGCCATCACCAAGAAGTGCTGCTACAACTGCAAATGATGAGGACAAGTGGAGCCTGGGAAGGCAGGAGTTTGGACAGGAGGGCAGGAGTTGCCTGGAGCGGGACCATAAGGGACCTCAGTTGCCTCGTGGTCAGACAAAGAGAGGCAGCCAGCCAGCTGCAAGAACAGCTGGAGATGTGAGATAACAAGCACGTTAAGACAGAAACCCCACTATACAAGCCTCCAGAGGGGACCCGAAACTGCCCAGAGAGGCTTCGGCGGCGCACGAGTCTGGTTCTAAGATGCAGGAATGTGGACTCTGTTTTTGTGACAGATCCCGGCTCAGGACACAGTGCCCAGTGTCGAAACTCCCTCTTTGGAAGGAAGAACGGTTGCACATCTGGGAAAGGTTAGGGTCAAACATATAAACGAGGAGAGCGGAGCACACTGCTCTGAGACACTGCGCCTATGACGTCAATGGCTCCTGGGTTTGGACAGGGGCTGCTCTCTTGTATAGCAGGCAGGGGCCCATTAATTTTGCCAAGCGCGCCAGTGTTTATGTGGAAAATGTGAGGCCAGGAAGTTTCTCCTCATTATGATTTGGAGGTTGTCAAGTAACTATGGTTGGTTTCTGTCTTTCCCACCTCACCAGGGCCTCTCTGCTCTCTTTTGTTCTTGCCCCATTTCTCTCTCTTTCTCTCTCTCTCTCATTTATTTGCAAGGAGGAGCAGAGGAAGGAGAGAAAGAAGAAACTCTATTTACCTCTAGTGCCTTCTCTGAGTGACTTCCTCTGTCTACATTATAGATCTCAGGGTTCCCCCCACCCCTCCCCTCTCCATGGCTCTGGGCCCAGCTGGGAACCGAATTCTCAGAGCACAAAGTCCCATATAACAGAGTGAGTGTTTTGACTATTGATGACTTTCTCTTTCAAACTGCAGGGAGCAAGCTGCATTCTTCTCAGGCCCCATCAGGGCCTGTCCCCAGTGCCAAGTCACAAGGAGACAGAAAAAGGGCCAGCACCATCCCTAACCCCCTCCTGTATCAGCCAACTCTAAAGAAAATGATGATGAGTACCGAAATCTGTGTGTAGGGGAAAGCTTACAGCCAGAAATCCCCCTCTGCCTCCCTGCAATCTCTCACCCCTGTCCCACCCCTGAAACTTCCAAGGCCACTCAATAATAACTTGGAGAACCAGAAACCTGCTTGTGGCTACTCATCATCCTATGATTCTGGGCAAGGGTGAGGTTCCCCAGCAACCCACTGCCAACCCTAGAAGACATGTCCCCAGGCTGTTACATTGGCAATTAATTAGCCACCTACAGACCATCCACTTTAAGAACCATCAACTGCACATTTTAAGTCCAAGACTTCTGTGTTCACTGAGCCACTTTCCCTCCCACCCATGCTTCAGCCTTCTCTTGCATAAGGACTACTGTGAAGCTTGAGAAGGCTAGAGAAGAGCCAAGAAAGAGTTGGAAAATGCACACGCATTTCAATACCAACCTCCACCAGGCATGGACCGGACTGAAAGGCAAATTAGCAAGAGGGACAAAAAGAAAAAAATACATATGTATGTGGAGATACACACACATTACCTAATTTTGTGAATTTGCATTTTATTGAGATTAATGTTATATTCAATAATGTAAGCACATCTTCAGTAAATACCTTGGTAAGTTTGTAGTGTGAGTCAGTGAGTGCGCGCGCTGAGAAGAAGCTTTTTAGTTTGACCATCCCATTTGTTGATTTTTGATTTTACTTCTTGTGCTTTAGGATTCTTGTTAAGGAAGTCAGATCCTAGGCCGACATGGTAGAGATTTGGGCCTACTTTCTCTTCTTTCAGGTGCAGGGTCCTATTATAGTGCCTAAATCTTTGATCCACTTTGAATTGAATTTTGTGCAGGGTGATAGAAAGGGATTTAATTTCATTTTGTTACCTGTGGATTTCCAATTTTCCCAGCACCATGTGTTGAATAGGCTGTCTTTTCTCCAGTGAATGTTTTTGGAGACTCTGTCTAATACAACGTATCTGCATTTATGTGGGTCTGTCTCTGTGTCTTCTATTCTATATCATTAGTCTATGTGTCTACTTTGGCACCGATGCCATGCTGTTTTTGTTACTATGGCTCTGTAGTATAGTTTAAGGTCTGGTATTGTGATGCCTCCTGCTTCACTCGTCTTGCTAAGGATTGCTTTGGCTATTCTGGGTCTCTTATTTTTCCAAATGAATTTCATGATTGCTTTTTCTAGTTCCATGAAGAATGTCATTGGGATTTTAATAAGAATTGTATTAAATCTGTATAACACTTTTATTAGTATGGCCATTTGACAATATTAATTCTGCCTATCCTGGAGCATGTGAGGTCTTTCCATCTTCTAAGATCTTCTTCAATTTCTTTCTTTAGTGTTCTGTAGTTTTCACTGCAGAGGTCTTTCACCTCTCAGCTTTTTCACTGCAGTGATCAAAAGACCAGATAAGAACAAATTAGAAGAGGAAAGTTTATTTGGGTGTTCACAGTTTTAGAGGTTTCAATCCAAAGGCAACTGGCTTCATTCCTCAGGGCTCGAGGGATGAGGCAGAACATCAGAGTGGAGGAAAGCAGCTCAGGAGACCATCAGGAAGCAGAGAGAGTGTCTTCACTCACCATGTACAAAATATATGCCCCCATAGGCACACTCCCAGTGACTCATTCATCCAGCTACACCCTACCTGTTAACAGTTATCACCCAGTTAATCCCTATGAGAGGATTAATTCACTGACTGGGCTAAGGCTCTCAGAGCTCAATCATTTCAGCTCTAAGACTTCTTGCATTGTCTTACACTTGAGCTTTTGGGGGCCACCTCATATCTAAACCATACCAGGCATCATGGATTCCTCTATGAGGAGATATGTCTCTCAGAATTCCTCGGATGATTCAGTGATTTGTTTTTTTATTGAGATTGGAGGATTTAAGATGTAAATGAATTATTCTGTGCTTATGTAGCATAACCCAGATATGAGGATGATGACTAAAAATGACATTTTGAAGCTTGCTGTGTACCTGACCCTGTGCTGTTCATAGTAACATTGTGCAGCCTAGCTGGCTCACCATTGGAATCCCAGTACATGGCATGATGGGGACACACAGTAGGTGCTCTAACTATGCTAAGTTGATGCCCACAATAACCCTTTGAAGTAGATGTCATTATCTCTATTTTAAGAAAAGAAAAATAGAATGCCAAAATTTTTTAATTTTTCTGGGGTCCCCAACACAAATGTGGAGTGAAGTGGGAATCAAATCCAGGTTTTAACCACCTTAAACGAGACTTAACGATGTGACTATTTGGAACCAACCGAGGCATCCATCGACGCACAAATGGACAAGGAAAACGTAGTCTATCTACACAATGAAGTTTTATCCAGTCAAAAAGAAAAATGAAATAATGTCATTTGCAGGAAAATGGATTGAACTAGAGAACATTATGTTAAGTGAAATAAGCCAAACTCAGAAAGTCAAGGGGTGGTCTGTTCTCTCTCCAGTGTGGAAGCTAGAGAGGAAATAGGAAAAGAAAAGTGGTGAAGGGGTCTCATGAAAATGGAAGGGAGATCAGTAGAATAGAGGGAGGGCATGGGGGAGATAGGAGGGAAGGGGCAGGGGAAATAGTGGAGAATGATACTGCTCAAATTACATTGTTATATTGTGTACATGAATGAATATGTAACAACAAATCCCATAATTATCTACAACTCTAATACTTCAATAAAAATATGGAAAGAAAAAAAAAGGTCATGGCTATTTGGTGACAGAGGGGTATAAAGAAAAAAATTTATTGATCCCAGGTGGGCATCTGGATGGGCTAGGAAGTAGAATCTTAAAGAAATTCAGACACAGGAAACAAGTGGGGGTTCTGCCCTTCATGATGCCCCACATGGGCAAAGCATCCGCCTAACTGGTGTGAGGGGGAAGCACGTACCCATTCATCCTGTTAACAAGCTACCTTGGTTTTCTCTGTTCTGCTTTATAGGTGGGAAAACTAAGGCTTCAGGAAATTAAGTACCAGTAGTGGCCAAAAAACACACAGGAAGTTGTGTGGCCATAGCTCCAAGTCAGGCCAACCTGACTCCCAAGTCCCCACTCTTTCTACTGCATCCTGCTGGGAAGAGGTGAAGGTGTGAGAACTGATGGGCATCCAGCAGGCTCTGGTGGAGCACCATGCACTGCGAGAGCACCGTGGAAGGTAGAAAGGAATCAGAAGTTGAGATATGACAAAAAATTAACCATGTGTGTTTCCTGAGCACTGAGGCTGCACCAGAGACTCATCTAAGGAGTTTTCATGCATCAGCTAAATATTCTCACAGTTGCATCTGAGGAAGGAACTCCCTCCCCCCAAAATTCTAAAGGAGTCACGGAGACCTAAAGAAGTCAAGTAGTTTACACAGTATTACACAGTTATTTTTTTTTTGATCATTGATTATTTTATTTTTTCTATTTATTTATTTAAAACTTTCTATTTATAGAAAGTTTTTTTATTTTTACAGACTGCATTTTGATTCATTGTACACAAATGGGGTAAAAACTTTTCATTTCTATGGTTGTGCATGATGTAGATCCATACCATTCATGTAATCATAATGTACATAAAGTAATGAAGTCTGTCTCATTCCACCACTTTTCATACCCCACCCCCTCCTTCCTCTTATTTCCCGCTATATAACCTAAAGTTCCTCCATTCCTCTCTCACCTCCCACCCTCCCAAACCAATTATATATCATCATCTACTTATCAGGGAAAACATTCAACTCTCAGTTTTGGGGGATTGGCTTATTTCACTTAGCATGATAGTCTCCAATTCCATCCATTTATCTACAAATGCCATGATATTATTCTTTTTTATGGCTGAATAATATTCCATTGTGTATATATAGTTATTAACTCGCCAAGATCAAATCCACCCTTAGCACCCAGTTGCATGCTTTTAACTCCTAGCACTAATGCTGATAATAGATCAAAGAAAGCATGTGGGTATAAGCAAGACCCAAGGAAAAGCCTTCAAATGCAATGTGACATCAGAGCTCAGAGACCCACAGTGGTCCCAGCCTCATCTATGGCATGTAGGTTAAATTTGTGGACATGTGGTCATGATCTAAAGCTGAGATGTGAACCAACAGATCAAACAGTAAAAACCTCTTCCCCCAACTCCAGGTATTGAGATGACTTAAAATGAAATTGAAACAGTATGAATACATTTTCAAGAAAAGGCAGTAATCTCAAAAGTTGGAATTAGATGAATTTCTGTTGGCCACCTGTGCTTTTCAGACCCACCAGTTTCTGTAATGTCCATCCTACTCCAGCTGGCTGTCTATTATGTCATGTGGACTTGGCGTAGGCATCCCGGAATAGCTGCCCTCCAAGTACTTCCTGGGGTGCATAATCTTGGGGAGGACAATCTTTGAAAATACACTTTTGTCAAATATCTCCCAAAAGCCTGTTTGAGAGAAAAAAAATCTTTAAGATTTTAGAAATACAAATAGAAGCTTTAATCAATTTGATTGCAAAAATAACAAGTTTATTGCAGAAAATTCAAATACTGGAAAGTATAAAGAAAGCGGGGACCACTTAATCTATCATTCAGAAAAGGATAGCTGTTTTTGAAAGTTATGAAAAGCATACCTACACCCCATCCAGAGGCCTGCTGTGATTTCCTGTACTTGAAGGTTAGAAAGAGATTGTCACAAAACCCCTTTGTTTTGCCCGGAATGAGACTTCATGTGCATTTGAGGTGCATTCTATGAAATCCCACGAGGCTTGTCTGCTCATGATGGTCACTGGCTCCTTCAATCTGGGCTCCTTGAATCTGGGCTCTTCACTGTGTCTTACAGCTATTCCTCTAATTCAGTCTGGTGTTGACTTAAATGAAGAACTCAGTCACGTTGTTCTCATGCAAGTTCTTCATGTTTGATATAGACTAAAATAAATGGCGACTTTACATCATGTCAATGCAAACAACTAAAATTCACCAGGTTCCTTAGCTACTCTCATTTCTCCTTTCTGCTGCTCCCATCCTTTCTATTCTCTACTCTCCCTCCATCCCTAATTCCTTTGCATTCCCAATACACAGTGTTTAAGCTGTCTCTCATCTTACTTTTTATCTTACTAACCCAAGTCTTTAGGGCCTCTCCTTCTTCTAGAAGTTTATAAAGGAACTTTATTAAACAAATAATCTTTTTAAAGAGAAAATCCAGCATCCACTGGTGTGATTTCTTAACTTCACTTTATTACCATGATGATAGATATAAATATGCACTGTTAATCTCTGTGATGGTTAATTTTGGTAGTTGGCTTGACAAGATTGAGGGCTATCTAAAGAATAGGTAAAGCATTACTTTTGGTATGTCTATGAGATGCTTCCTGAGAAGATTGGTGTGTGGGTTAGTGAACTAAGCAGGGAAGAGCCATCCTGAATCTGGGCTGGCATCATCCAATTGACTGGGGGACCAGATGGAATAGAAAGAGAAAATGGAAAATACACTCTCTCTAGTTCTTTCTCCCTGAGCAGGGTGCATTGTCTCAAGGACTTGGACTCTTGGACTCTTGGACTCTTGGTTATTTGGTCTTTGGACTCTAGATTTGCACCAGAGACTCAGTGGGGAATCCTGAGCTTTGGTCTCAAACTGGGGGATGCACCATTGGCCTCCCTGGTTCTGAGGCTTTCAACCTCTTGGACTGAGCCTCACTTCTGACCTCTCTAGTTCTCCAGATTGCAGGCGGCCGCTGTGGAACTTTTCAGCCTCTGTGATCATGGGAGCCAATCTAATAAATTAATACATGAGTGACACATATATATCCTATTGGAGAATTCTAGTGCAATCTCCAAGAAACGAATTACATGCAGCTCTTTGCAAATATCTTTGAGCCTTTGTTCCTTCAGTGTGTCTTTCAGGCCTAATGTATTCTGGAACACACATTAGAAGATGCTGGTGACTTCCTTTAAAAAAATAAAGTAAAATACTGAAGAAAACAGCTTTGTGACCGTGGTGTGCTATCCCTTATGACCAAGCCCTTGGATAACAGGAAATTTGCTCACGCTCAGTAGCACGACTGAATGGAAAAGGCATTGAACAAAATCAAAGGCACTATTGCCCCCAAAAGTAACATACTTAGAAAGGAAATATTCTTTAAAACCAAAACACTGGAGGATGATCTAGGTTTTACAAAATTCTTTTTTAAATGGTTATGATCTACTTAATCCTAGAAGTCTGGGAATAGCATTTCCTTCATGAAGTCGTCATAGCCTTTCTGCTTCAGAAATGTTAGAAGCCATTATTTCTTACCTCCTTCTTTATGTAGCTTGCTGCTCACATGGTCAGCCTGGCCCTGATCATATGCTGGCCTCTTACCACCTGCCATGTGTCTGCACCCGCAGCTGGATGGAGGGGGAGGGAGGGAAGGAATGCAAGGGGAGGGAACACAGCTCCCACCCAGGGTCCAGCTCTACCCCATCGTAGATCAAGTGTTTTAATATTGATGTGAATGAAATTGAACTTATTTGGAATTAAATAGCTAATGAAATTATGGAGACTATTTTTATTATGAGTAAAGTAAAACAAGTTTCTGTTTCCTAGAAATCTCTCCATCTTTTCAAATTTCCCCTAAATTTCCAGTAAACATTTGTAAGGAATTAATTAAACAACAATCAACCACCAGTTTTAGCTTATAAATGACAAGATAAATGATAAATGTCAAGTGGAAATAAAAGAACTTGAATTTTCAAATGTTGACCTATGAGCTGAAGCAGATATGTTTAGTAATAGATCAAGGAAAAATTAAAATAAGTGGGAAAAGTTGGAAAGGCTACACAATTTTTAATTGTCTCAAGAATTAATTTTGTTAAATGTGTGCATACATCAGAAGGTATAAGTTCAGCAAAATAATAAGAGATGGTGCATAGACGTTTTGAGGAAATTAATATTAATTAATTCTGATGTTAATAGGATATTAATAATTAAAACAAACATAACCAATTTTACTTATTTATTTTTTGATTGTTAAAGAGAAGATAATTTTTTTGCAGACCTCCAGAAAATGTTTAGATACATAAACTAAAATATGTAAAAGCTAAAGAAAAATTATAAGATGATGGCTAAAAAACAAATTAATAAGTGATAAGATTAGTAGAGGATTTCTCACAGAAAGGATCATCATCATATGTTAAAAATTAAACACAAAACCCGTCGTAGTAGTACACATCTGTAATCTCAGTGTTTAGGGAGGCTGAGGCAGGAGGATCATGAGTTCAAAGCCAGCCTCAGCAAAAGTGAGATGCTATGCAACTCAGTGAGACCCTGTCTCTAAATTAAATACAAAATAGGGCTGGGGATGTGGCTTAGTGGCCGAGTGCCCCTGAGTTCAATCCCTAGTACCAAAAAAAAAAAAATTAAACACAAGTCCCAAATCATTCAAATGTCCACATTAAAAAGAGGAAAATGATCTAGTCATAGTATAAAAATAAAAGCAAAGAAAGTAATTTACTTAAAATACGTGGGAAAACCTTAGTTCTCCATACCTATTGAGGATGCAAATAAAATTTGTAAAAAGAACAAGAAAGTCATTATTTTGCAGCCAATGCTTTCAGAATGGATGGGTGGAGCCATGGAATCACAATGAGTAGCTGGATGTGGCTGTGGTGCAGGGGTCAGAGTGAGGAAATGGGACTAATGCTTTCTGTTTTTCCTCTCTTCCTGAGCTTCCTGGCTCACACCTTATCTGGGCATGGTCTACACCATCATGTACATGGAACCAGACTGTGAATGTCCTTAAATACCGTGCAGAAGAGTTTAGATTTGGAGGGGATGTCTAGGGTGTATTAGTGAGAGTCAGTAAGTGTTCATTCTAGATCTGTTGCATGTCTATCCCGTGTACCGCTTTATGCTCCAGCTGACCAGTAAATAAAAAGAAAACAGACACAATCCCAGCCCCCATGGATCTTATTTTCCAGTTGGGATATTTCTGTAGTCCATGAAAGAGATTGATTAAATCAGGTGAAATCCCAAGAATCAGACAACAGTTGACCCAATGATAATGTCACCCATTACTTTGCACGATCTTCTCATATTTACAGAAAACAAAGAGAAGCCAATAAAGGATTCCAGTTCCACTTTGAGTTTGGAGGTCAGATATTCCAATATGAGTCTCAGATTTGAGAATCTGTATTTCGGAAATTTAAGTGTGAACTGCAAGGGAAGTATGCATTTTGAATTATAGTTGATAGGTTGTATTTATCTTACCAGAATTTCTCATTAGTGAGGAATTTATCTTACCAGAATTTCTCATTAGTGAGGAAAAACAGGAGGACAGAACAAAGGACGGGTTTGAAAAGGCACCCAGTGCCTTTTCTTACCTTAAACATAGATGGAGGTATAGACGTAGATGTGCATATATATCAATCTTTGATTTGGATTGTACCATGATGATGGAGAAGGCCAAGCACAGATGAGATGCCATCCAGGAAGCTTAGAAAGAGGAGAAACAGACAAGGAGAGCACAGGAACATCAACGGCATACAGCATTCTGACAGATCAGCAGTGCCACATACCTGAATATGAGCATCAGTGCATTTGAGGCCTGAAAGAAAGTTCCATCTGAATTTTTAAATGTGTGTCTTCATTTCCACAATAGCACATCTTTGCAAATTAACCCAATCCATTCAGCCTGTTTTTGATAATCACTTTATAACTGAGTTCCCCTATGCAATTTCAGGGCCATTTCTGAACTTGGGACAAATGAGCACTGGTATGCGGTGAAGGTTAAGTGACCCCATGGTGCACTTTAAATGAAGGTTTACAGTTGTGCAAACAGACGAAAGCAATGAAAGAACTGAGACGTCACACAAAGGTAAGAAAGGTGTCTACCCTTTGCTGTCCTGTCCATATTCCATTCAGGTGGTGAGTGAATGGGAGTCATGACATCTGCCACTACTCAGAGGGATGAGTGGTGGATGCATATGAAGAAATGTCATTTACTTCAGGGGACCATCTTTCCTATCATGAAATTTAAAATTACTATATATTATTGAAACAGAGAAGCAGTGAAAGATGTAATAATTATGTGCACAAACAGAAAAGAACCAGGTCAGCCACTGATATAGAAAACCCAAAGTTCATTTTTTTCACTCTTAATTCTCAGATTAAGAATTTAATATCAGTAAAACAATATTATCTGGCATATTAAATTAAATTCATCTGATTGGAACTTTACTGGATGATTTATGGTTTGATATATTTATTTTATAAATTGGTATGCAGCACATTGCTGAGGATGTGTTATAAACATAAAGAACTAATGCTTAGTTTATGTTTGCATGTATTTAAGTAGCCGAACATAAAAATACTTTGGTAGTGGTGTCCGTGAGACTTTTTCCCCTACATCATAGGTGTCTACTTGTTACTTAGTTCTGAGAAATTCCTGAATGTGTCAATTTAAATTTTTCTGTCGAAATTATTAATCAGTGACATCACAATTGGTACCATGTGCCAATGATTGTGAATCAACCAATATTACCTTGGAGCTCTTCCCTCTAAATCCACAGTGGGTATGCATGACATGTTTCTGTTTATATAATGCTTTTAGCTTTTCAATGCATATGCATTATAATTGCACTAATGATAACTTTCTCTAAATGCTATTGCGTTCTTACTATGTTTCATAAGCATACACAGATATCACCACTGGATGATAGCAATCGCCCTGCGAAGGATGCACTCATATTAGACCTTTTTATTGATAAAGAATCTGGTACTCAATAAGCTACTCAGGATTGCAGAATTAGTGACACACAGCAAGGATTCATCTGTCTCCCTAAATGTTCTTATAACCCTCACATTTTTATGCATTTGCCTTTTTGCAATAACTTGTTTAAGAGAGTTGCCTTCTCCATTACATGATGAACTCCTATAAAACAATAGTGCCTATTTTTCAACTTCATTGAGACACCATTCACACACCCTATAATTTACCCATTTGCACAATTCAGTGGCTTTGGGTATATTATATTAACTACTTTTAAAGTTGTCATTAAATATATAAAAATAAAACTTGCCATTTGTCCATTAATAAGTGCAACATTTACTGGCATGAATTACATTCACTAATTCATGCACCCAGTCACCACTATTTCCAAAACATTTTTATCACCCCAAACAACAGCTCTGTTACCATTAACCAAAAATTCTCCATTTTCTCCTCTTCACAGCCCCTGATAACTTCTAATCTACTTTCTGTCTCTAAGAATTGGCTTAGAAGGAAGTTCACTGAAATCTGTCCCCCATTACTTTGAACAGATGCCAAACATGTAGTCAATATGTACGTGCTGGACAAATGACGGCTGAAGTTACATTGTCTGGATTTCTTTGCCTACACTATAATTTTTAAATGCTTCCTCTTTTTTCTTCACTAGAATTTCTCCTTATACCATCTTCGTTAAACCCCAGTTTTTAAACTCATCTTCTCTAGGCAATGATCTGATTGTGCTGCACCATCCAGAAGTACATGATGTCCTACTTCAGCTGCACAACAATCAGCTGGCCAAAGGCCAAGGATACTGAGATGACTGCAAAAGCTTCCATGCCATCCAAGCAATGGAATGACCAAGGGCATCTCACATGAACGTAGATGAGTAAGCAAGTCCCTGGACTGCTCTAACCAGTAGGCTAGATGTAAAATGCGTTTTCTTTAAGAGTCCAGATCTCTAAGCAATGATGGACTCATCCTGAATGTCATTGTCTCCCAGCAAAATGTAATTAACAACCCCCTCGTTTTGTAGAGCAGGACTGAGAAGGGCACAACGGGAAGCAGGTTTTGCACAGAGGCAACACAAGGAGAGATGTTCTTTTCCTGGAGCGACTTCCAGGCAGTCAAATACAAAAAGAGGATGAGAGGTGGGAGTTCTTTACTTGTTTACAAAAAACAACTGCAGCTAGCATTTTGCTAAGCACTTTGAAGGTGAGCTCTTCCTCCAGAATTTCAGAATGTTAGCATCAGCAGAAATGCTGTTGACATTCTCCAGATCTGTACTTTAAGCATTTGCACACAAATAAATAATTGTCTGCATTTTGTATAAAGCCACCAACAGAATGAAGTAATAATAACATCTGGATCAATAATTAAGACAAAGAACAGGATCAATGGACTGTTTGAAACTTCAGCAAGGCATGTGTGTGTGCATGTGTGTGTGTGTGTGTGTGTATCTGTGTGTATCTGGTGTGAAAGGGAGAATCATCTAGAATAGACCAAGACAGAGGCTTTTCCCTGTACTACACTCAATTAAGAGTTTCACCAATTCCTTAATAAGAAAAGAATGGGAATCATTTCTGGAATGCTACATATTTCTTTTTACAATCTATGCTGCTGTAGTTTCAATCTTGAACTTCCCCTAAAAATCCATGTGCTGGAGGATTGGTCCCCAGCATGGCACTACTGGAAGTTAGTGAATCCCTTAAGACACAGGGCCTAGAGGAGGTCTTTAGGTTACTGGGGGAAAGTCCTTGCAGGGGACACTGGCCCCTTCCTCTTAACACTTTCTTTTGCCTGCTGGCCATGAAGTCTTCAGTTTTGTTCCACCAAGCTCTCCTACCACGATGTACTGCCTTGCAACAAACTCCCCAAAAAAGACAATCAATCAATCATGGACTGAAACCTCCAGAACTGTGATGTAAAATAAACCTTTTCTCTTTATAAGTTAATTGTCTCAAGTATTTGTTATAGTAATAGAAAACTGACAGATGTATATATGTATGGACTTATGCTCAGGCTAACAACTTAGTAAAGGGAAGATTTATTATTTCATACCATGAATTATGTCACTTTTAATTATTTCGTGATCTTTAAAAAGTATTTTTTATTAAATCCACTTCTAGGTGATGTGTTTGCTATAAATACCTACACTATAAAAAAAGCCATAACCTCTGTGATTATAATTCTACTGGACAAAAATAATTTGTATCTTACCAATGTTCTACAAGTTCAGGCCTAATTTTACAGAGTCTGGGTCCCACTCAAAGGTAAATAGTTCATCAAATGATAATCAGTGGGCCTGTTGACAGACTTATCAAGCAATGCTGTATGACCCTGAGGAACACTATCATCCTGCCCGCCCTGTTTGCAAGTGTTGGTCATTCTTTAAGAACTAGAATGGGCACTCCACCAGCAAGCCATCCATCCATCATGCACTCCTCTTATCAATCACATTACCAATCACACAAGCACATGCAGGCTTCAACTCTGTTGAGAGGTTGAAGGAGAGGAACTTTGATGCCCATAAGAAGGACAAAGGGATTTACCCACTCAGGGGATTAGGAAGGCATTCATGATCAAGGAGACCCTGGAGGGAACTAGGAATGATGGGCAGCAGATAACCAGGCTTTCTCCCTTCTTCCTCCTTCCCAGACATCTTCCCTTGGCTTCAGAGACCACCACATCGATGGTGTTTTCTCCCCACTGACCTATCCTGCCCCTCCTCTCTTCATAAATCCAGACTTGAGTCCATTTGGATGGGGTACAGGCATCTCCCACTGATGTGTCCCCAACAGAATTCTTCACTTACACCATAAAAATCTGCTCCTCCCCAGCCTTTCCCACTTGAGTAAGTGTCATCACGGCATTGACACAATTGACCTAACTTAAAACAGGAACCAGCCCTGATTCTTCTTTCCCTGACTCCCCGTCCCAGGAGCCCTTCCTCAGCTATACCCTCATGCTGTGCCAAGTTCACGCTCTATCGCTTCCCCAGCCCTGACCCAAGCCAAGACCTCATTATCATCATGCTTCCCTCCCTCTCTCCTTGCTTCTCTCTCTCTCTCTCTCCCTTCTTCCCACTTCTGTCTTAGGAACTATTTCACCTCTGCTGTCTACACACATCGTGATGCATCCAAATGGCCGATCATATCGTGTCAGTCTTCTTCTGAAACCCCTCCAATGACAATTGGAATAAAATCCGAACTCATCCCCCAGGCTCAAACAGCCCTAGGTTGCTGACATTGCTACCCTCTGACCTTATCTGTCACCACTTCCACTCCCATCCCCAACCCAGCCTCACTTCATTCCAGTCACACCATCTTTTCTTTCAGTTCTTCAAAAATTCCATGCTTATTCCCAGCTTATAGTCTTTGAGTTTCTAGTTCCCTCTGCCTGGAATACTCTTTCTGCCTGTGACTTCTGCCTGGCTGGCTGCTATCATTTTAATCTCAGCTAAGATATCAATGGATTCTGGAAGGTCTTCCCCAACCACCAAGCTAAAGTACACCAAGGACAGAAGAGAGACCAGGAGAAGAAGAGGGCCAGGAAGACAGAGGAGGAGAGGGAAGGGGAGGTACTGGGAATGAAACTGAACAGATCGTCAACACCGTTGACAGTCGTATTCATGTGTCAGCATATAACAATGAATCTATCATGAGAGATACAAGGCACCAATAATTTTTTTTTGTTAGACAATTCCTATACAAAAAAATAAATAGCCAGGCTTGGTGTTGCACACCTGTAATCCCAGCAGCTCCAGAGGCTGTGGCAGGAGGATAGAGAGTTCAAAGTCAGCTCAGCAATGGTGAGACACTAAGCAACTCAGGGAGACCCTGTCTCTAAGGAAAATAGAAAATAGGGCTTGGGATGTGGCTCAGTGGTTGAGTGCCCCTGAGTTCAATCCACAATACCCCCCAAAATAAATAAATAAATAAAACACAAAGGTCCTCTCCAGCAGATCCCTTGACTTTTTTAATTTGTTCTTTTTAGATATACATGACAATGGAGTGTTTTTTGACATACTAAGCATACATGGAGTATAACTTATTCTAATTAGGATCCCATTCTTGTGGCTGAACATGATGTGGAGTTACATTGTTCGTATATTCATATATGAACATAGGAAAGTTATGTCCAATTTATTCTGTTTTTCCTAATGCCAACTCCCCTCCCTTCCCTTCAATCCTCTTTGTCTAATCCGATGGACTTCTATTCTCCCCACCCCCTTACTGTGTGTCAGCATCTGCATATCTGAGAGAACATTCATCGTCCTTTGATTTTGGGTATTGACTTATTTCGCTTAGCAAGACAGTCTCCAGTTCCATCCGTTTACTGGCAAATGCCATAATCTCATTTTTCTTTATGCCTGAATAATATTCTATTGTGTGTATGGACCACATTTTCTTTATCCATTCATCTGTTGAAGGGCACCTAGTTTGGTTCCATAGCTTAGCTACTGTGAATTGAGCTGCTATAAACATTGATGTGACTACATCATTGTGATATGCTGATTTCAAGTCCTTTGGAAATAAACTGAAGAGTGATAAAACTGGGTGCAATGGTGGTTCCCTTCCAAGTTTTCTGAGGAATCTCCACACTGCTTTCCATAGTAATTGCACCAATTTGCAGCCCTACCAGCAATGTATGAATGCATGCTTTTCCCCACATCATCACCAACATTTATTGTTACTTGTATTCTTGATAATTGCCATTCTGAGTGTGGTGAGATGGGATCTCAGTATAGTTTTAGTTTGCATTTCTCTAATTGCTAAAGATGTTGAACATCCTTTCATGTATTTGTTGAGCATTTATATATTGTCTTCGGTGAAGTGCCTGTTCGGTTCCTTTGCCCATTTATTTATTGGGTTAATTGTTTTCTGTGTGTGTTAATTTTTTTGAATTCTTTTTGTATCCTAGAGATTAATGCTCTATCTGAGGTGCATGTGGCAAAGATTTTCTCCCATTCTGTACACTAGCTCTGTTATCATAAGTTTTACCACAAACTAATCTCCCTCTTATTTACTTCGCTGGGTTTTTGTATTTTTTTTTCTCCCTTGGTCTGCTCTGCTATACCTTGAAACATGTCTTGAATTTTAGTTCTCACTGCAATGCTTAGGACAGTGCCCAATACATTGTAGATAACTTATACATGAGCGATCAGAAAGGGAAAGAATAATTGTTCAGGTAGAAAGAACATCAAGGATGGGAAAAAAAATGTCCAACAAGATGCGATGGTGTATGCCTATAACCTGGGTGACTCAGGAGGTTGAGGCAGGAGGATCACAAATTGGAGGCCAGCCTCCCCCTCCCTAAGTGGGAGACCCTGCCTCAAAATTAAAAAATAAAAAGGACTGGGAATGTAGCTCAGTAGTAAAGTGCCCCTGGGTTTGATCCTCTGTCCCCCAAAAAAGCAATAAGAATAAAAATGACCAGCATAATGGGAAGTTTGGAAAAGAGAAAGCAGATAGGAGTGGGTTGAGGAGCACATCAGGGAGCACAAAGGTGCCAACCCATACAGCTCTTGGTGGCATTTTAAGGAGTTACATCCTCATCCACAGCATAGTAAAGAGGAAGGCAGGTTTTTAAATTAGGAGGATGAGAAAGAAGATGATATGCTAGTGATCTTGAGCTCAAACTGAAAGAAATATAATATAATAATAAAAGAAAAATAAGCCATCCTGCTGGCCCACCCTGGTACAGAGCAGAAATCTGTCTACATCTGCTCATTCCCCCTACTGGGACACCACTTCCCAAGACACGCCCATGCAGCATCGCTTCCAAACTCCCCACCATGCAATGAACCACAGCCCATGCTCAGAACTTGCCCTCACTTCTTCAAGCAGAGCAAGCTGCTCTCCAACTCAGGCCAGCCCCCCAGGGTTTTCTCTGCATGCAATGCTCTTCCAGGTCCCAGCCCTCTATCCCTTTCACAGCAACAACTGCAGTACAATCTACAGTTGAAAACGAAGGCTCTGATTGATCTGCCTAGTTGGCGTCCCAATTTTCCAAGTAGTAGCTGGGTGATATAAAACAAATTATATCATAATACGTCATACAAATATAATTTGTATTATATCACCCCTACTGAACCTCAGTTTTATCTTCTGGAAAACAGGAATAAGGATAGCTCCTACTTCAATGCATTTTAAGATTATCATAATCCAGCTGGGCATGGTGGCACACGCCTGTAATCCCAGTGACTCCGGAGGCTGAGGCAGGAAGATCACGAGTTCAAACTCAGCCTCAGCAACTTAGTGAGGCCCTAAGCAACTCAGAGAGACCCTGTCTCTAAATAAAATATTAAAAAGGGCTGGAGATGTGGCTCACTGGTTAAGAGCTCCTAGGTTCAATCCCTGGTATAAAAAAAAGGTTAACACAATCCTTGAATTCCTGACACACAGTTAAGTGTTCTGTTCATTAAATGTTAGTTACCACCAACACCAAGATCATCCTGATTTATAATTACCTATTTATGTATTTGAGTAATTAATGCCTTTCATTTCTACCGGACTGACATCTCTATTAGGGAAAGAACAATGGGGGCTTACTCTAGCAGGTTCACGTTCTTGGCTTGTGGTAAGAGCCTAATTGATAGTTGAATACATGGATTTACACTGCTATTTCTTCAGTGCAAGATGGATTATCTTATAATATCCCTTTGCTGGCATGTACTTGGCCACACAGAGTCTGGTCTCATGTGTTGGGCGTTGCAGCCCTGACTTAGAGTATTGGTTGTTTTAATGTGTTCTGGCTCCAATAGCAATATGCCATAGACTAGGTGCCTTGCAAACAGGACGTATTTATTTCTCACAGTTCTGGAGGCTGGAGACTGGAGTCTGTACCTGCAGACTCAGGGTCTGGTGAGAGCCCTCTTCCTCAGACACAGCCATCTTCTCAATCTGACCTCATGTGGTGGCAGGGCTGTGGGACCTCACCTGGGCCTCTTTTATAAGGTCATCGCTCCCTGGTGCACCCCCATGGCCTAATCACCGTCCAAAGGCAGGGCCTCCTAACACCATCCCCTTGCAGGGGAAGACTGCAGTGTGTCCGCTGATAGGAACGAACATCCACAGCACAGCAGGGCCGCCTGGCCCCTGTCTGCCGATCTGTGTGCAGCTTCCACTCCCATCACTTGCCCTTCTTTGAATTCTTTTCAGTTCAGATGTCTTTTGCATCGGATATGTATTCTGGTCTCCTTCACGGTGCTCTCCTTTCACCTGTGTGGGTTTGAGAATGTCAAGTCCAGGTAGGAGAGGCCAAAGGAGAGGGATGTGCCGAGTACAGAGAACAGTACCACTGGGTGGGAGCTGGTGATACGATTAGCTGAGAAACGGATGGAAACTGATGGAGCCACTCCCTTGTGAAGGCAGGGCAGCTTCTCACCCTGGGTGCTGCAGTGCTACCTGCCAGGAACACGGTCTTCCTTCTTCCTTCCGCACAGAACCAAGCAGAGCTCCAGCCCACTGAGAACGCAGAATCTTCCAGGCAGCCCCGTTGCACGCTGGTACTCGACCAGGCATCTGCAACAGTGATCAGACTCCATTCAGATTGCCACACACATGGCAGGGGAGGTGGATCAGCCTTTGGGAACTGGGGAAATCAGTGAGGAGGTGCTGAACCTAGGAGAGCACATGGGAGAGGTAGGGTCATTCAAGTTGCATTCTGATTTGAGGGACTTGTGAGTCCCTTGGCATCTGACTTGAAGGTAAGATATTTTGCTGAGTACTTACAATAATGAGTGAGGTCTTTTTATTTCTACTTTAAAGATGAGGACACTGATTCCTAGAGAAGCTAATTGACTTGTCCAGTTTCACATACATTAAGTTAAGAGGTGAAACCAAACCCAGATCTCCAAAACCAAGACTTGTATCCCATCAGGCCAAGCCATGCAGGTCATAGACTAAAAAGCAGCACATTGCAACTCAGAAGATTGTAAGTTTATGCCCAAAGAACAGCAAGATGAAAAAGCTGCAACTAACCCTTGAAGGAGGATTCAGGAAGAGAATGCAAATACAGCAGAAGAAATCAAACAGCATGAGGTCATTTTGCAGAGGAACAAAGAGGCATGTGTCTCAATAATATCTGAAGACATCTAGCCTCTTCAGATGATAGCACAATGAGATTAGTAACAAGCTCTGAGTCACCAAGTAAAATTTAAATTAAGTTTAGCCTCTTACCTTTTGGGTGGCAATGAAATTATAAGAAATTTTGGGAATATTTTATTGTCGTTGATTAGATATACTCTAACCAGATTCTTTTTAAAAAAATTTTATTTATTCTAATTTGTTGTACCTGACAGTAGAATGCATTTATACATTTTGATAGATCATACATAAATACAATGCAATCTCTCATGTTTCTGATACATATTGTAGGATCACATCGGTCAGGCAATCATACATGTACATAAGGTAATAATGTCAATTCTACTCTACTATCATTCCTTTCCCCACACCCCTTCCCCTCCCTTCACTTCTCTCTACCTAATATAAAGTAATTCTGTTCTAATAAATGTGAAGATTTAGAGCAAGAATAGATATATTTATTCAACTTAATTTTATTGAGTACCTAATATGGACAATGTGCCTAGGCAGGATTCTAGGATGCAGGAGGAAAGAAAACAGATCAAAATCCCTGGTCTACTAAAACTTAAATTCTAGTGGATTAGAATCACCTACAAAGTATGGATGGTGTGGAGGAAAATGGGACTGGAGGGGATGGGGTAAGGAAAAATAGTAGATTGAGACAGACAGCATTACCCTATGTATATGTAAGATTATATGAACTGTGGGAATAAAATTTAAAAAAAAAGAGTCAGGCACATAGATTTCTTTGTACCATATATTTTCTTTATCAGTCTGCAGTCATCTGAACACCTTTGTTTAAGTCTAAGCTAAACCATTCGGAAATCAATCCAAGAGTCCTTCCCTGCCTGTTGAACCACAGGTCACATCTTCAATACTTTGGACAGCCACCAGAGCACTCAGCTCATCTTAGAGCTCCCACCCCTAATCTGAACTCAATCAATGTTGCTGTGCTGGGATCCATGACAATTTTTTTAAAAGGGAGGGACTCTGCCCCACCAAGTTGGATCTAGGACTAGGCAACCCAGAGCCATTTGGATCAATGGAGAGGATCCCCTGCAGGGACCAGTGCCTGGACTCAGTCTCCAGCTGACGTGGGAAAGTTACATAACTGCTCCTTTTCGTTCTTTGGCACAACAGCGCTGGAGTTGAAGTGTTGGATGTTCACCCTTGGCTTCTCCGAGCTGTCTCTGCTTCAGGATTGCCCCTCCTGCCGCTCTCAGAGGAAATGAGGACTCTGGGTTAACATGGGGGCCCATTCCTCCAGCTCCAGGGAGCTCTCAGCTTGAAATCATGGTCTCACTTTCTGCTTAAGAAACCAGCCCCTTCCCCTTTCCAGCTGGCAAAGAAATAGACTGCCTCTGCCAGGTTTCAGAAACGACAGACCGTCCTTCCATGATTCAAGAAGTCAGGATGTGTTTGGGTACATGCTGCTGAAAGCTCTCTGGGGATCCTGCTTAGGAGGAGATGGGTTAGAGCCAGTGGGAGGAGAATCTCTTTGATCCAGTGTCAAATCCCACCACTAATGGCTCCGAATGAGGTTACCAAATGAAGCCCTCTTTCTTGACAATGGAGAGTCCACTTAGCCACTGCCTCTTGAAATCAGAGAAACCCTCCACTCAGCAAGAGAATGAGCACAAGTATGTGGACAGTTCTCTCCAAGCTGGATGATTTACTCAAGCAGATATGGGGGTGCAGGGAACAGGGGCAGAAGAAGGAGCCCTGTATCTGGATTGCTGGGAAGAGCAATATCCAAGTGAAAGAGGGAGCTTGCTCTTCCCAAGGCTTTGAGCTCTTTGCCGTAGAATCAGTGGAGAGCTTTCAAAGCAAGATTCCCCCACCCCTTTCCCCACCCAGGGAAGGACTCAGGCTTATACAATGATCTGGGAACAGCCCAAACCCAGTTGCTGTTGGCTCTCCACTTCCAGGGAGCTGTGAGCCGTCTGTTTTTATTACTTTGCTCTTATCACATCATGCTGTTCTCTTGGGGAAGCAATCTCATTTCCAAGAAGCCTGTGTTGCTTTTCCTCCCTTGCAGTCTTCCAGGACCTTGCCTCCTCCCCCAGCCCAAGCCCTCCCTCATCATCTCACCCCTAACCCAATCTCCTTCTACCACAGCCCCGCTCCCCGCCAATCTGGGAAGTAAGCAGCACAATGATCCTAAGTAATACCAGACCTAGCAAATAAAATAAAAAGATTAGAGTTTGATCAGAGACGGCAGCAGAAGGCAAAATATTACTCCCCTGCTCTTGCCATTTCCAGGTTACGGTCTTCTTGCTTGTATGGTTAACAGGACCACGGATCTCAGTCCATTTTGTGGTCCTAGGCTGGCCACTTGGTGGAAGTGCCCCAGAGTGTTTGCAGGTAGGACTTGTTATATAAGATTCTCTGTGGCCCAGTCTGAAAGGCAGGAAAAGCAAGACATGCATCAGAGCTGCCACCCTCCAGCACCATGGGGTTTGCAAGGAGTGCATCCTCCATTGTTCCAAAAGTTCCAAAGAAGCCGGGCGCTGTGGCGCACACCTGTAATCCAAGCGACTTGGGAGGCTGAGTCAGGAGGATCGCGACTTCAAAGCCAGCCTCAGCAACTTAGCGAGGCCCTTAGCAACTCAGTGAGACCCTGTCTCTAAATAAAATACAAAATAGGGCTGGGGATGTGGCTCAGTGGCCGAGTGTCCCTGATTTCAATCCCTGGTTCCAAAAAAAAAAGTTCCAAAGGACCTTGAAGGCTTATGGCCAATGAGGACCAGCTGCCAGCTGCTTCTCACTCAGGTGCCACTCAGTGAGACCAGGGAACCCCTAAAAGTTTCTATCACTTGCACTTTCTCCCGTCTTTCCTTTCTTCATCCTCTTTCCCTTTTTGCCCCAAACACACAGCTTTTTCCTGATTTCCCCATCTTGTATAGAGTCTCACTCATCATGACTGTGATTGAAGGACTCATTACATCCCTCCTCCCCAAAGTGATGAACAACCTTGACCAGAGACCCCTGAGGTCTATCTGCCCCCAGGCTTCAGAGATCACCTCAATTCCACCTGCCCTTACACCCCGCCCTGTGGAAATCCAAAGTCTTCACACTTCTGTGACTTCTTCAAGAGGCAGATCATTTGAGCAAATGCAGGATCTCAACACCTAATTCCCCCGTGTGAGGTAACAGTGTGTCTGTCTTGCTAATTCTTTTTATATCAGCATCACCCAGAAGAGAACCTGGCCACTTCTTCAGTTTAGAAGAACAAGTCTCACCAGGTGCATGTGTGTGTGTGGATGGAGAGGTTTACATTAGAACAACTTCGGATCACATGTAGCTATTCCTTTGATGAAGCAATCACAGACTCCACGACCCTCTGAGATCCCAGCCTCTCCTCCCCTCAGTGTCCCTCTCCCTCCTTCCACCTCTACTCTTCACCACCCTCCTTAGAAGACAGATCATTGTAATTACAAAAGAGCCAACCATTCTTTTCAAAGAGGTCCATCTTCCTTAGAAAGCTGTGGTAGGATTTGTTTAATTTCTATTTTTTATCCTAAATCAACAAATTGTAGTTGCATGTATTTATGAGGTACGATTTCATTTTATAGTTTAATTATAAAATATTTTAAACATTTAGGAAAGCAGAGAAAGTAATACCAATGATATCATTTTAAGATTTAAGAGATTTAAATAAGATATAACAGATATTAAAATGTTGTCAGTTTTGCTCCAGATCTCCTCCCCCTCTCCCTCTCCCAGCCTTTTTTATTTTCTATTTTGAGACAGGGTCTTGCTATATTGC
The DNA here is from genome assembly GCA_020662805.1 of Glaucomys volans. Lineage (NCBI taxonomy): Eukaryota > Metazoa > Chordata > Mammalia > Rodentia > Sciuridae > Glaucomys > Glaucomys volans. The sequence continues at coordinate 303,194 of JAJEJO010000536.1, read as the reverse complement.
CTAGGGCCTTCTGAAGTTGCTGAGCCTGGCTTTGAATTTGCAATCCTCATTCCTCAATCTCCCAAATCCCTGGGATTACAGGTGTGCACAACTACACCCAGCTAAATAAAGCTCTCCATACAGCTAAAATCCAGGTCCATCTCTTTCCTTCCCTCTTCCCTTCCTTAGGGTTGTCGCATCATCCCCATGCATGACTTTGCACTTTGATTACATACAAAGATTTCCGTAAACAATATACAGTACTGCTTGAGATGTTTGAAATGATTTGCCTAATTGGTGTGTTGTGGCAGATGCTAAGAATGACCTTATAAGCCACAACAACATGGACTTACTGGTTTCTCACCATTTCAACCCTGGGCCCCATGACCCAGCAATTGGAAGATACTCAACAAATACTCTGACTTAATTGCATAAGAAAATAATATCCATTAAGTCATCAATAATCAAAGCATGCCAAGTTAAGAAGTAATCTAAATAAGCAGGTATTCTGTATACTTGGTACAATTTTTTGGCTTAAAAATCTTCCATGACAATAAACAACTCTTCCAATATGGGCACCTTCTTTTCTAGATGAAGTGGGCTTCACATGCCTCACGAAAGCAACTTCTCTTCAAGGACACAATATGCCTTCCTTCACATGGCCCTCCACTTGGCCCTGATTGCAGTGAGATCTCCTAAGACTTACGTCCCTAGCCCTTATCCTCTCTTTCCCCAAACTGCTGACTTCATGGATGAGCACAACCTCTTCTACCACCCTGAGTTCATCCCCTCAAATGCCAAAAAGGGCAGGCACCCAATGTCACTATGTGGGAAGCAGCCAAACCAAAATCCCAGCCGTCACTTGATTGAAGGATGGAGTCCACATCCCTAAGGCCTTATTTATCTTGCCAAATTGTGAAAGAGCAAATTAGAGATGCCTCTGCTCTCAACTCCTGGCTGCAACTCCTCATGAAACAGAAACTCCACCCAGAGTGATGTTGCTGGAAGTCACTACAGCCTCCTTCCCTGCTCTGACCTTCAGTAGAGGAGTCATGTGATTTATCACCCAAACTCTAAAGCTTGAAAGTGAAGATGGAGCTATTAGTAATTAGGCCAGGTTAACAGGCCACTCTTGACAAACCAGGATGTATGGTCACCCTAAATTAGTCATCCTGTATCAAAGCCAAGCACAGCGTCCCTTCTTAGAAGGTGCCTCAAGTGACATTCAGACCTTCAGGGAATAGTGCCCTCGATCCCTCTCCCAGTATTGGTGTGACGATGGATGAGTCCATTCTCTTACAGCAGCCGGTGAAGACCCAACCCTCACATAGTGAGCGTTCAGCAGGGAGTAATTTACCATTTATTTTTTCTTTTTCCACTAAAGTGAAAGTAGTGCCAATTCTTTCCTCATCATCCTCTGAAAATTTGCAGGGAAATGACAACATATGTCAAACCCATGTAAATCAGAAGAGAAAGAAAATAGCACCAGTGGATCAGCATTGTAGCTCTGAAACACAGCCCATCTGGCACCAGGGTTGTGTTCACTGGGAGAGTGTACACTTCCAAGAATGGACTTCAGGACTAGATCAACTCAGGTTTGAATCTCAGCCTTACCACCACTCTTCCTATGACCTTAGACAAGTTACTTCGCTCAAATTCAGTTTATCCCTCCATAAAACAGGGGTAAGGATAATATCAATCTCCTGGGTTAGTTAGACGTTTTCAGTAAGAAAATGAATTTAAAGCCCCAAGGACAGATCTCAATGTATCCAAGTGCCTAGCAAATTTTTGCCATTGTTATTCATACTAATGTAATCTTCCTTGTATTTTTTTTTTCAACATTAACTCTGCCTCCTCTCTGTCTGATCAAACTGGCTCTATTTTCTTCCAAAAAATAAAAATGCTTTTCTTTTATTATCTCTGTAATTTTGCTCCTGCTCTGCTCGCTACCTGGAATTCTTGTCTCTTCACTATTTTTATCTTCTTGGCTCAGCATGATGGCTCTTACCCCTTTTCAAAGGCCTGCTTCAAATGCTACACCCACCAGGGAGTCTTCCAAAAGATAAGCTCTCCATCCCTGATTTCTGTTGTTTTCTTATCCTTTCCACTGTGCATTTCAGGGGATTAGCATTTTCCTCCTACACTATAAATTCTTCAAAGACACATACTTCATCTGATCAAAAGTTCTCTTCCCCACAGAGCTTATCATATACTTGCAAAAGGTGCTTAGGAAATATTTCTTAACCATAGTAAAGCTGAGAATCAATGGTTATCGGTTGAATTCAAGTAAGAAACTAGGATTCACTCACAACTCAACAGCTAAAGCAAATTGTTTAACCTCTGCAAATCTTGATATTCCCCTCCACAAAATGGACAAAAATGCTGTGCCAGCAGGATTGAGGACTGTTGTTGTATCAAGACTTGAACCACTGATAAACATTTAGAAGATAATGCCCTTCCATGGGATTTTTAGTTTAGTCAATGTTGCAATCAATTTTGTTTATCTTCCATGATGCACTTTTGGAAAGATGCATATCTATTCCCATAATGCTTTTTTAAATGTGATTCAAATCAGTTCCAATAAATGCAAGAGACCTCTGTAGCGAAGACCTATCCTATCCTTCTACTTGGGGTCAAGTCTATCTTCCACAACCTCTCCATTGCAACAGCCTTAAGTGCTCACAACTTTTCACGTATTTTTTGTAATTTGCAGTATGGACATTAATCTCACCCAGTGTGTTGGATCTTGAGCTCAAAAACTCATAGGGATTATTTTCTCTGGCCCATTGCATGTAAAAACAGAAGTCTGATCTTAGCCACTTACAAATACCTCCCTTCTCGATCCACATTGAGTCTCTCTTCTTTTTCTACCACTTGGTTTATTTCTTCTCACCTGATTTCAGGTTCCCCTGGGTACTTTCTCTTTGCCACTTCTGAGCCTTGACACAAGACCTCCATCCACTTCTTCCATCCAAATGGAACAGTGCAGTGTGGTCAGGAGGGCGGGATCTGGAATAACAAAACCAGATACCGTTTCCAGCTCCCCCACCGACAGGCTAGACGTTTTGGACAACATGCTTACCCTTTCTGGGCTTTAATTTGCTCATCTATAAAATGTGAATAACTTGTAAGAGTGCCTCTGGCTACGTGGAGAATTGAACTGAGGTGGAGAGGCTGCCCTTCCACATCAAACACACAGAGAAATACTAGAGACAATATAGCAAAAAATAAAATATTCAAATACATAACTGAACTCATAAAATATAGAAGGAAAATTCCCAGGTCCCAGAAAGAGTAGAAACTCAAGGACAGGGTAGGGAATGGTGGACAAAGTCAAATAAACCCCAGATAGGTCAGAAATTGGCAAAGGCCTTCCTGATGGGCATCATATTTCAGGTCTCTACTAGACAAGGTGCTGAACCTGAGTTCCCTACTTAGAGCTGCTGACACAAAGTGCCATCAGACCATGGAATTGGTCTTGAAATACTTCTTCCATTGGTCTGAATGCATGATAAGAAAGTTATCCACTACTAGCCAGGTGCCATGAGTAGAAATTTAGACCCATAAGAAATCTTGGACTCTAACACTTTCCACCTGGCGAAGCAAAGAAAGCTAAGAATTTAGCACAAGATCGAATTCAATATTGGTAAAAATCCATCGAACTCTAGAAGCAGCAAACTCAGATCACTCTTTGAAGAAGATGATTCCCTGGGACTTGACTTTCACTAAGGATGAGTCTACCACAGAAAACAACTTCCAAACCACCCAATTAGAGGTGTGAGGGGAAATTGGCAACAAACAGAAGAACTGGTCATAGGGGAAAAGAGCTAAAATAATGCAAAAATTATTTTAAAACAAATATTTTTAATATTAAAGAGAGAAAGAACATACACACAAGACATTCTGAAAACATGTTAAAGAATTTTAAGAAAAATATTTCTTGAGAACCAAATAGAAATCTTGATAAGAAACACAGAGTCATTGAAATAGGTAGATGCAGACTTCTTGTGTGGGTCAAAGGCAGGTTATCATTCACAGCTGAGGAAATAAGTGAAGAAAAAGAACATGGCGCTGATGAAGATGCCTGGATATATCACAGGGAAACATGAAAGACCAGAGAACTGGAGAGTAGCGTGAGATGGACCCACCAGGGTCTAAGGGGAATTCTAGGAGAACACAGAAAATGGGGGGGATATCAAAATAGAGATTAGATGATAAATTATCCAGAATTTAAGGACTGGAGTCCTCAGATTAAAGGACCTTTTCTAGTCTTACAAAAAAAAAAAAAAAAAAAAAAAAAAAAAACCCAGTGTATAAAAAAAATTTTTTTTTTTTAGTGAAAAAATGTGAAATGAAATCATTTAGATGAAAACATCAAAATCTCCTAGAGAGAAAAGGCAGATCATTTACATAGAAATGACCACGACATAGAGAAGTCTCCCTGTTAGTGATAATTGATGCCAGGAAACAATAGAATAATATCTTCAAAGAGCTAAGGAAAGTCTTTGCCCATCTAGATTTCTACATTCAACTAAATCCACCTGCAGGAATGAGGAAAAGTGAATACATCTTCCACCTCAAACAGATGGAGTCTCTTATTCACAGACTCAGGTCAACTGCTTCTAAAGAATATCATTCAGGTTGGGGTGGTGGCGCGTGCCAGTGATCCCAGCAGCTTGGGAGGCTGAGGCAGGAGGAGAGTGAGTTCAAAGGGAGCCTCAGAAAAAGTGAGGCCCTAAGCAACTCAGTGAGACCCTGTCTCTAAATGAAACACAAAATAGGGCTGGGGATGTGGCTCAGTGATTGAGTGCCCCTGAGTTCAATCCCCAATACTCACTCCCCCCAAAAAGAATATCATTCAGCTAAAAGAACCTTAAACCCAGATGGAAAGATGGGGATTAAAGAAAAGAAATTGGCAAACACCTTGGTAAAGCAAACATATTGGTTATAATAAGAAAAATATTAAGCAATTTAGGTGGGGGTGGTGAAAATGAGTTGACACTAAGGAAAAAAATAACAGAAGTAGGGATGGGGAAAAAGCTGAAAATATTTTAGGTATTGCTTACAAAGAGTTGAAAGAGATCCATTGATTTTAGGCTTTTGAATGTACACGTGTTAAAGGTGTATGGCAACCAGAAACAGAATGCTGAGCTGCTACAGAGAAGCAAAAGCAGGACTCAAGGAAGCCTGATTCATCAGATAGAGGACAGAAAGGGAAGGATTAGGGGAAGAAAGGAAGGGAAGAAGCAGAGAAACAGAAAACACAAACGAAATGGTCTTCTAAGACACGTGTGTATCTGAATACATGTGCACAGATTCAAATCCCCTCTGAAAAGACAAACTCTTAAATTGCACTGTTCTTTATGTAATCTCCAGATAGGCTGTTCACAAAGACGTCCCTAAATAGAAGGGCACAGAAATGTTAAACATGAAGGGAGCAGACAATGACACACCTCATAAATGTCAGCACAGAGAATTTTACCCCCCATGAGTCAACAGTTCTAAAATTTGATCAAGGACCTTGACATTATGACAAGGATATACGAGGAGAGAGATCTACCTTGCTAAGTATCAAGATGTATTTTAAGCAGTATGGAGGTTCCTCAGAAAACTTGGAATGGACCTACCTTTTGATGCAGTTATCCCACTCCTCAGTTTATACCCAAAGGACTTAAAATCAGCCTACTACAGTGATGCAGCCACATCAGTGTTTATAGCAGCTCAATTCTCAATAACTAGATTGTGGAACCAACCTAGGTTCCCTTCAACAGATGAATGAATAAAGAAACTATGGTATATATACACAATGGAATATTATCCAGCCATAAGAAGAATAAAATTATGGCATTTGCAGGTAAATTGATGGAATTGGAGGATATCATGCTAAGTGAAATAAACCAATCCCAAAAAACCAAAGGCCAAATGTTTTCCCTGATAAGTAAGTGGATGATGATACATAATGGGGGTCAAGGGGTGGGGATTAGAGAAGAATGGAGGGACTTTAGAGGGAAGTGAGGAGGGAGGGAGTGGGATATGAAATATGGTGGAATGAGACAGACATCATTACCCTATGTACATGTATGATTACACAAATGGTGTGACTCTACAGCATGCACAACCATAGAAATGAAAAGTTGTACCCCATTTGTGTGCAGTGAATCAAAATGTAGTCGGTAAAAATACAAAAAAAATTTAAAAATGTACTTTAAATCATGGCAATGAAAAAACTGTGGTATTGACATGGAAACAGACCAAAGGAACAGCCTACCTACTGAGCAGACATGACAGCTCTAAGAACTAGCAGAAAAACTAAAGACTACTGAGGTCAGCTGTGTGGACCACCTGTCCTCCTGTACATTTGGAAATGAATACAAGTGGACAGACCCCTAGTCAGTCCATATGCAAAAAGCAAATTCCACAAGGACTGAAAGTCTTCATCTGAAAACCAAACTTGCTAAACATTTAGAAAGCGTTCCAGATGAAGGAAACTATCTTTGTGACATTAGGAGAGGAAGTCACAAAAGTCAAAACCTATGAAGAAAAAGTTTGGTCTGTTCGAGTAAAAGAAATATGTTAGAATGGCATAAAAAGAATAAATAAATAAATCATAAAGTTAACATGTGAACAACAGGCCAGAAAAAGACGGATTAGAGTCCAAATTATAAAATGATCATGACACCTGTTTGAGTGAGGCAGTTTCAATTAACAAAGGACAAATATCTACCCAAAACTATTACTGGGGGATTAAGATTTCAACATGTGGATTTTGGGGGAATACATGAAAGGTGAAAAACTTTTCCCGACTCAGAAAAACCAGAAAAACCATTCCGGACTTGAGAATTCATGCAAGAGATTTTTTTATTAGGCAGACGCGTCTGCCCTGAAGAGAAAGAGAAAGAGAGAGAGAACATGGTGGGGGAGCTTCTTTTAAGTTCTTGAACTTTGCCGGCAAAACGCCGGTAGGGTCAATTGTTGAAATTGAATTTTGGAGGGCTAGGGATCAGCCAATGACTGGCAAGGATAGGCTGACGAATGGACCAATGGCTGGCGACCACAGGCTGACCAAAGGGCCAATGGCGGGCTAGCTGCAAGGAAGGGGCGGGGGAACTGTCATCCCCCTCGCCTTCTGTGCAGGCGTTTCCAGCACCTGACGTCTGGGGAGGGAGCCCTGCCAGGTCGGTCAGTGGGCTGGTAGGCAGCCTGAGGCCTGAGGCAAGAGCCAGACTGCAGGGTGAACACAGCACCTGCCTGCTGCCTGTCATGGTGGGCTGACAGGGGGCATGGCGCAGACAGATCACTGCTCTGACAGCTGCGATTGCGTCTGCCCATCAAGCCCCGCAGTTGCAGGTTTTTACTTTACGATACATTCAGTCAAGAGCAATGTCTAAAAGCACAATTGCCTACTAAATCAATAACTCACACAGTGATATTAGTATCTAACACTGTGTTATATGAAGTTGCAACTACTTTACATGTTGCAACCTTCCAAAATATACGTGTTGAAACCCTAGCCCCCAAAGTGATGGTGCTAGAAGTGGGAACTTTGGAGATGACGGGGTCCTGAGTATAGCCCCTCATGAATGGGATTATGTTCTTAAGAGAGAGGCCCCAGAAAGCTCCCTTGGCCTTCTATCATGTGAAGTGACAACGAGAAGATATTGTTTGGACCAGGCTGCAGGTCCTCTCCAGCATCTTGATCTTGGACTCCCTAGCCTCCAGCATTGTGAGAAACGAATTTCTGTTGTTTATAAGCTGCCTTGCCTTTGGCATTTTGTCATAGCAGCCCTAATGGACTTTTTAGTTTGTGTATTTGACCATAATTTTAAAAGAAGGAAAGGAAAATTATCTTTCTGAAATTCACACGGAGTCTTTAACTCTAAGACACTTAGTCAATAGAGAGTTTTCTCAAAGCAAAATCTTCTTTATATCATAAATAATATGTATATACACTTAAAATTAAATTTTTTTAAAAAGAGGTGTCGTTTGCAACTGAATTGTAAAAGAACAAGATCAGGTGGTAGAAACAGGGGGAAAGTAGTACACTATCACACTATCCTGTACCTCATCTCTGACACTATCCCGTACCACATCTGTTATCTCATTTAAAGACCTTGGGCCGCTCTTTTTTTTTTTTTTTTTTCCTTTTTTTTTTAATACCTGATGCCCAGGCCACGGTGGTCCCTTTCACTTCCTCTCACACACACCCACACACAAAAGTGCTTTCCTGCCTCGGGACCTTCACTCAACCATTCCATCAGTCATGAGCACACGCACCCCTGTTCCCTGATCCCTCTCATTCTGCAATTCCATGTCTTCAGACATGCCTCCAGGGTCCTGCTCTGTGGTTTTCCTTTCCCCTTGCTTATGATTCTCAATCAATGTGCCCTCTTCATTTCCTTTATAGAAATTTTCACCATTTATTATCGACGTGTGCGTATGTGTGGTTTTTGTCTGTCTCTCCCATGACCTCAGGGATGCTGATTATTTTATTCACCATGTGTACTAGTATTACCATTGCCAGGAACAGAGAAGGCATTCAAGATAATGCGAGACTGTGTGTGTGTGTCCATTTACATTTAATTGAATAAAGCATTTCTCAGTGAGCCAAGATTTATCCTGGGCATCTTCCTCTTGATTCTAACCAGTCAGAAGAAGGTTAGGATAAACATGGAAGGCAGCTGGAAAAGGGAGCAGGCTACGCTCAGGCAACAAGAAACTTAATGAGAGATGATTGAATACAGCCAAGGGCGTGTGTGGGTGGGAAGGACATGATGTCGACTTGGGAACTCAGATCGCTCTCAAACCATCACTCGATTCCAGTAATAGGAAAATGTAAATCAGGCCCCATGCTTAGAAGCTAATTGTTTAAGATGTAATTGAGGAGGAAAGGAAAGAAGGAAGGAAGGATGCATAGAGAAGGAAAAGAAAGGCACAGAATGTTCTAGATGTTTTTATTCTATGCAATTAAGAGCAACATATCGCCAGGGAGGAGGGAAATCTAATGAAATACTTGGAAGACTTTATTGCTACAACTGAAGCAATTTGTGCTGGTCTTTGAGAAATATCTTATTTGTTGGCTGCTAGTCCCAGTTGTTGTAATGAATTATTCCTCAATAACTGGTTACACCACCCTCTTCTCCTGAAGCTGCTTCTCAGATCCCTTTTTTAAAAATTATTTGTTCTTTTTAGATACACATGACAGTAGAGTGTATTTTGGCATCCTATACATACATGAAGAATAACCTATTCTAATTAGGATCTTGTTCTTGTGGTCAGACATGAAGTGGAGTTACACTGGTAGTGAATTCATGTATGAATATAGTTTCCTATTCCTATCCCCTCTCCCTTCTCTTCAATTCCCTTTGTCTCATCCAATGATCTTCTATTCTTTTCTTCCCCACCTGCCTTGTTGTGGGTTAGCAGCCACATATCTGAGAGAACATTCAGCCTTTGGTTTTTTGGGACTGGCTTATTTCACTTAGCATGATATTCTCCAGTTCCATCTATTTACCAGCAAATGACATAATTTCATTCTTATTTATGGTTAAGTAATATTCCATTGTGTATATAGACCACATTTTCTTTATCCCTTCATCCATTGAAGGGCACCTAGCTTGGTTTCACAGCTTGTCTATTGTGAGTTAAGCGGTTATAAACATTGATGTGGCCATGTCACTGTAGTATGCTGATTTTAAGTTCTTTGGGTATCAACCAAGAAGTGGGATAATTGGGTCAAGTGGTGGTTCCACTCCAAGTTTTCTGAGGAATCTCCATGCTGCTTTCCAGAATGGTTGCACCAATTTGCAGTCCCACCAGCAATGTGTAAGTTAACCTTTTCCCCCACATCCTCACCAACAATTATTGTTACTTATATTCTTGATAATTGCCATTCTGACTGGGGTGAGATGGAATCTCAGTGTAGTTTTAATTTGTATTTCTCTAATTGTTTGAGATGTTGAACATTTTGTTATATATTTGTTGACCTTTGTATATCTTCTGTGAATTGCCTGTTCAGTTTTTTTGATCATTTATTGATTGGGTTATTTGTTCTTTTGGTGTTAAGTTTTTTAAGTTCTTTGTATATCCTGGAACTAATGCTCTATCTGAGGTGAAGATGCCAAAGATCTTCTCCCACTCTATACACTCTCTCTTCACGTTCTTGATTGTTTCCTTTGCTATGAAGAAACTTTTTAGTTTGATGCCATCTCTTTTATTGATTCTTTTTAAAACTTATTTTACTTCTTTTTAAAAATTATTTTATTTGTTCTAATTAGTTGTACATGACAGTAGAATGCATTTATGCATTTTGATAGATCATACATAAATGGAGTATAATTTCTCATTTTTCTGATTATACATATTGCAGGATCACATTGGTCATGTAGTCATCTTTGTACATGAGGTAATAATGTCTGTTTCACTCTACTATCATTCCTACCCCCTACCCCTTCCCCTCCCTTCACTCCCCTCTACCTAATCTAAAGTAACTCTGTTCTTCCTTAGGGCCTCCCCCCTCATTGTGAATTAGCATCTGCATATCAGAGAAAACATTTGGCCTTTGGTTTTTTGAGATTGGCTTATTTCCCTTAGCATGATATTCTCCATCTCCATCCATTTACTAGCAAATGTCACATGCACGCACATGCATACACACACACACATATATATACTACATTTTCTTTATCCATTTTATTGATTCTTGATTTTACTTCTTGCAGTTTAGGATTCTTATTAAGAAAATCTGTTCCTAAACTGACATGATGAAAAGATGGACCTACTTTTTCTTCTAGTAAGCACAGGGTCTCTGGTCTAATGCTTTGGTCCTTAATCAACTTTGAGTTGAGTTTTGTGCAGTGTGAGAGATAGGGATTCAAATTCATTCAACTATATATGGTTTTCCAGTTTTCCCAGCACCATTTGTTGATGAGACTATTTTTTCTCCAATGTGTGTTTATGGTGCCTTTGTCTATTATGAGATAACTGTATTTATGTGGGTTTGTCTCTGTGTCTTCTATTCTGTTCCATTGGTCTTCATGTCTGTTTTTGTGCCAATACCATGCGGTTTTTCTTCTTCCTACAGCTCTGTCAGAGTCCTTTCTTACCCACAGTCTCCCCACCCCATTGCTCAGGACTTCTCAAACCTGCCAGTGGTTTTACCATTCACCAGCACTGGCTCTGGTGTGCAGGGTAGAAGCACCCTGAGGATGAGAGGCATCCCAAACCAACCTTATTCCCAGGTCTGTCATGTGAACCATCAGAATTAAACCTGTCAGTCCTTCCAAAAGCTGATAAGGAAAGTCTTGCTGTCCCTGTTTTACATGTGTTATGGTTTGGATATGAGATGTCCCACAAAAGCTACTGTTAACGCAAGAATATTCAGAGGTGGATTGATTAGATTGTGAGACCTGTAGCCTAGTCGGTACATCCTAGTTTGAAAGGACCAACGAGGTGGTAACTGTAGGCAGGCGGGGTATGACTGGAGAAGGGTCACTGGGGGTGTTCCCTGGAAGGGTGCGTCTTTCCTGCAGCCTGCCTCTCTCTGGCTTTTGCTCTCTGCCTCTGGTCCCACAATGAGCCAGCAGTTTTCCTCCACTGGATGTACTGTGATGTACTGCCTCACCTTAGGCTCAGAGCAATGGAGTCAGCCATCTATGGACTGAGACTTTTGAAATGGTGAGCCCCAAATAAACATTTCCTCCTCTCAGAGTTGGATCACAGGGACACAAAATTAATTAATGTAAGCAAGTAAGGCTAAGAGAAATTTGTACTTCTACTCAATTACAGAGGTAATAAGCCTGTGCTGGTTTATTTGATCCCCAAATCATCATCTCTTCTCTACATATTGCATCTCTTAGTGAGAAGACAAGAGTTTCTAGACAAATGAAGCTACCTTCTACATTCAGATGATCTTTTTGAAAACATGGACCTACTCATGTCACTTTCCTGCTAGAAAACCCTTCCTGAAATAGTTCTTTCTTACAGAGAGCTTGTGCCAATCCCTGTCCCAGAAATGTGAATCCCTCAGCTCTAAACCTACACACAGTCACACCCACACGTGTGCACTTACACACACACACATGAGGACACACACACCTCATTCAGAGTTTCCTTTAAATTACTATTTCTCTTTGATTTTTCCTATGCCACAAACCAATTAAGCACTTCACCAGTTTCAGAGTATGTGCAAACTAACTGGGAAGATCTCACGCTCAGTGCATTCGGAGAGGAGATCAAAAGTCTGCGTGTTAAACAATTCCTTGAAATGACTCTGGTGTGGGTGGTTCCGCAGACGAGTTCTGAGGGGGTCTTCCAGGTTGGAGGATTCCATCACCTCTAGCCTTCTTCTGGGACCACTCTTATTCAACTCTCACTCATTTGACAGACGTCTGTTAAGTGTTCACTACACTTTTCTGGAAATCGGGGATACATCAGTAAAGAGAATAAAGGACCTGTCCTCACAGAACTGACAGTCTAATCGGAATAAAACAAAAATAAATAAATAAATAAGTCCACGAGCATACGGTGTGTCAGGTGGTGCCAAGGGGGAAGAGGGAGAATAAGGAAAGAGTGATCTGGAGCCATTGTGTTATTGCATATTCACTATGTTCTCCTTAAAGCAAGGGCTTTATCTCTCTTCTTCACCTTTGCACCCCAAGCATCAGGGACCTAGCATGCAACAAACATCTCAGAGTTGAAATAGGAGTACTTTACGATGCTAGGAAGAAGGACGCTCAGAGTAGCTTCTGTAAATCTAAAGACGATGAGGTGACGTCTAACCGTTGCCACTTGGAGCAAAGCAGAACCGGAAGTCTCCCAGTCAAGAAATGAAATAGTCCGCTAGCTCTATGCACTAACAGGGGGCTCGCCTTTCAATTCTAACCCCTGGACTCATCTTAGTTTTGACCTTTAGGATGAAACCAAACCAATTTGCTCCCTCTTTTACTTAATACTCTTTAAATATTTTAAAACTATCCTGCTACCCTTCTCTGGGCTGCCTCGGGAAAATTACCAACAACGTTCACCATCCTAAACACTCGTGTCTGGACGTAGTCCTGTTTAAAATCCTCTTTTAAAAAACAGAGTACTCGGAAGTGAACACAAAACTCAAGTTGCAATCAGATCTTCCAAACTTCTATATACTTTTAGAATGCAACCTTACAACACATTTGCTTTCTTTTTTATTTTTATTTTATTTTTTCAGTATTGCGATTGAATTTCATGGCTTCGCACACACTGGGCAAGTCTTCTACCACCGAACTTCATCCCCATCCCTAACACGCTCGCTTTCAGTAACATCGACAAAAATGTGCGTCATATGTTAGCTTTTAAACTCTCAGCTCATTTTTATACGGACAGTTAAGAAGATAGGAATTTCCTGGGGTTGCAGCTGTGGCTCAGTGGTACAGCACTTGCCTAGCATGTATGAGGTGCTGGGTTTGATCCTCAGCACCACATAAAAATAAATATATAAAATGAAAGTATGATATCCATCTACAACTAAAAAAAAAATTTAAAAGATAGGAATTTCCATTCTGTGCTTCTACAGTCGTTTTTTTTTTTAACCTCAATGCAATAGTTTAATTTAATGAGATTAAGTGCTTTCTTAATGTGCAGGTCAACTTTGCATATTCTAAGTCTTGATTCTCTCTTCCAATTCCTATTTCTCCTAAGTTTGCAATTTTTGTGACTATGAACTGCAAAGAACAGAGCAAAATAAAGAACTATAATCAGAAGAACAAGCTTAGCAGCCAGGTACTGCTGGTTGGTATTACATTGCAAGGTCAATATCAGAGATGGATTATTGAAATCAAAGCCAAAAGGACTGGGTCAAGTAGTCAGCAGGTGAAGATTGATTCTGACTCTTTGAAAGATAAATGTGGTGGGGAAAATACACATATTTATCTGTCTTCTCTCCCCAAAGTCCTTCCCAAAATGAATAAAGGAGTTAAATTGATGTAAATTAATATCAATACACTTTTTAAAGAGAGTGATAGAGATGACAATAGTGTATAAAAACATTGACAAAGTATTAAAACTTGAAAAAAAAGGATGGTGTGTAAGTCAGCTTTTCCTCATTTGTGACCAAGCTACCTGAAAAGAATAACGTAGAGGAATAAAGGTTTTCTTTGAGCTTCTGGTTTCAAAAGTTCAGTTCATGGCAAACTTCATTGCTCTGCATCTGAATTAAGGCAGAATATGGGGATGGAAGGGCAGGCAGAGTATCGCCGTCTTTGTTGCCCACAAAGACGCGATCCCCTGAATGTGTATGCAGCTCTTTATCTTGCGCACCCGTTCGTTTCTTTCCCGTTCCTTTCCCGTTTCCTCCCTCTCCCGTTTCCTCCCGTTTCCTCCCTCTTCTTCTTCCTCTTCCCGCCCTCAGCGTCTCCGTCAGTAGTGTGTGTCTCTATCTGTCTCTCTCTCTTATACCCTCAGTTGACCAATCACAGAACTTCCACGTGAAGCATACCCTCAGTTGACCAATCACAGAACTGCCACGTGAAGCATACACGGGCAAGCATAGGCAAAGGCTTAAAGCACGAACCAGACACACGTGTGGCCAGTTTACAATCAATACCGCCAGGCGCCATCTTAGCCGCCCCATAGAATAGTATAGCAAACAGCTCCCAACAGCAGAGGAAAGCTGATAGCTCACTATAGCCAGGAAGCAGGGAGAGTAGGAGAGGAGCCGGGGACAGGATATGATCCCCAACACACACCTACCTCCTGAAGCCACGCCCTATCTACCTACAGTTATCAATGGTACACTTACCAAGTACAATAGTCCTTTCAAATTATTAATCTATCAAGTGAATTAAGCCACTAATTAGGCTGCAGCTCTCTCTCCTGAGCTTTTGGAAGACCTCATTTTCAAACCATAACAGATGGTTAAGTACTAATTAATTTGATAAGTTCGATATAAACCTAGGTAACATAAAGAAAAGCCAAGAGGCAAGCAATTCATTCCATAGAACCCCAGAGAGGTTTAGAGTACTATAGTATCAGGGTTCTCAGATGGTTAAGTCAAACAGTGGGAGAGCAGGATTTTAGAAGAGGTTACATTTCCCCAATCCCATCACCCTTCAGCAAACCAGTTAACTGCCCTCCTTCCATTAAACAGAGTTTACTGCCTGGAAAGATTTAACCAATTCTCATCTCTCCCCAGTTGGCTCCCCAGGATTGGGAGCTGGGCTTGTAGCATGACGTCAGCAGACTGGAGGATTCCTGTCTGGAGAAATAAGTTCAGGACTTCTGGAGCTCCCCCCAAAATCAGTCAAGTCCAGGCCCAGTCTCCCTAAAATGAAGTCAATAACCCACTCGGACTCATAGAAATTCAAGTGATTTCAGAGGAGAGAAACAACTCAGAAAAAATGGCCTGTCAGAGAAGAATAAAACATTTTAGACTAAAAATTTCCTACTGAGTGTCCAACCCAACAGATTTTTTTAAAGACCTACACTAGTGCACATCATTGTGAAATTTAAACCAGAAGCATGAATGTGAAATACTGTGAATCATATTGATATTAAGCTTCTTCATAGGAACATTTGAAGCTAAAAGGCAAAGTAGCAATGTCTTTCAGATTCAGAAAGAATGAGATTCCACGTAGAAATCTATGTATACACAGGAATGCTCACACTCCCTATTATTCTTATGAGTAGAACCAAAATGTTTTTAGATACAGAAATTCTGTCTCAGAATTTTAATTGTCAAGCATCCTTTCTCAACAAGTAACTGGAAAATACACCCTACAAATTGAAAGAGCAGTCCAATAAAGAGGTTCCAGGAAGCACGATCACACAGAGAAGAAAAAAATTTCCAAAAGGAAGGTAAAGAGAAATCCCAGAGTATTGACTGGTTATCAAGCCCAGTGACCTGTCAAGATCGGTCGAAGAGGAAGGAAACTTCCAACAGGGTGACACCAATGGTGGAAAAAAACATAACTGATAAACTATCTCACATGTTTGTACTGAGAGAAGTTCAACTCTAGCAAAGTATTAGCATGAATTAGTGCTGGACCCCTGGGGAGAGAAGGGTAAATCAAAAATTAAGCCGATGATTAGTCTTCTGGAAAGCAAAAGATTGTTCTAAGGAGTAGCAGTCAACTGTGTTTCTTTGATTTAAAACTAGTCAGCTTAATTTAAAAGGCATCTGTCACCAAAGAACAAAGTTTCGCAACACCCCACCCCTTTTCTTGTTTTAGACACTTGATCTCTGTGCTATTGTATTGATTACTTCCTCCACTGATGACAGAAGAAACGGATGTAGATCTATGTCCTCCAAGGTCCCTCATTTACACACTTCTGCCACCCCCACCTTCCTGACATAACAATTTTTGGATAAGCCAGGGTCTTCAGGGTTAATAATATTATCACCATGTTGTAGTTCAGGGAGTTAGAAAAGTTGTGTCAATCAATCAAATGTCTACAACTGAAAAAAAAAAACAATACTTGTTCAGCATATTTATGTATAAGGAAGAAAGATTTGGAAGGGTCAGCTAAGAGTTGAAAGTTGCCACTTCTGGGAATGTAAGTGGGAACAGGACCTTGTAGTTCTGTTTGATTTTTTACAACGTAATGGTTTTTCTTTGATAGTTCTTTAAATTAAATTCACCAGGGAGCTGTTTCCCTAAAAATCTTTCTTTCATATTTTTTTATATTTTAGAAACTAGTTCTTAAAATTTAAAAAAAAATCCATTTGAGGATCAAATAATTTATTCCAAAAAATAGAAAAAGCGAGCTAATCTAATATATATATATTTGGAACTCAGCATTACTTCTGACAAATTCTAGTCCCGGAATTCAGAATTCTAACCTCAGGTCATTTGGCCGAAAGAGGTTGGCATATTGCACTTACTGTTTTTTCCTTTTTTTTCTTCATTTTCCTGTTTATCATCATGCTTCACTTCCGAAATTATTTGGAATTGAGAATGCACACTGAAATTCAGCATGCCATCTTTGAATCAGTAAAATTTCTGTGGTCATATTTCCTCTTTCTTGGTTATGAACAATGAAAGGAGAAAGTTTGAAAAGCACATATAAATCTCTGAACCAGTTTATACTTTCTCATCTAAAGCCCAGTTCTTGGAGTTTGCCTTCATGGAATGAGGGAAATAAAGATAAAAGGTATTTGGGGTCATTTATTTTCATGATTCGAATGCACAAAACAATAGTTAAGGATGTTTGTCCATACATGTCTTAATAATTTGAAGTACAGAACAAAGGTACTCCAAATTACAAAGCATGTTTGCTATTTTTTCCTTCTGCAAAGAAGAAAACTTGAAGCTATTTCTCTGAAAAAAAATAGCAAAAAAAAATTTTTCTTTACTATTTAATCATCCATGCTAAGCTGTTGCTACAGGTGAGTTGAACTAGCCAGAAAATTATCCAGAGAATTTGTACTCAGGGACTTGACAAAAATTAGATTGAATATGTAAAGTCCAGATATTGGGGGGAAAAGCAATTTAAAAACTAGGGGAACCATTCCTATCCAGCAGTGGTATTCTATGTTTGGTGAATCCTACTTTTAATAATAGGACATAACATAAAGAAGATTGGAATCTGGGATTTTGACCCTAGATCTGCCAGTCATATGACATTGTACAACAGAATGGCCACTTTTTCCCCTCTGGGCTTCAGTTTTCATCTATAAAATGAGAGGATCAGACTGGAGGATCAGACTGGTCGATCTCTGAAGTTTCTTTCAAATCTCAGGAGAATGTAAAAAATACCTAAGGAACATAACAAGAATTTCCTCTTTCTTCAGGCATGCATCCCCCAGACTGATTTGTATAATTGTATACAGGCTTTTGGAAACCATTGCTGTCTTCAAGGATCTGACCATCAATTATAGCAGGAAATGTAGTAGTCTAATTTGAACTAACTCTTAAATATCATCAGCAAGACTAAAAGCTTGGATGCATCTCAATTATCCCCACAAATTATGGGTGTGGTGTCCAGCATAATCCAAAATATTTCCACTTAGCTTTGGGATCCATTATATTTGATGGTTTGCAGGAGACTCAAATTAACATTCTGGTTTCTCTGGGCTGAAAATTTGTTGCTCTAATTACATAGTCAAATGACCTACTCTAAAAATATTCCTAGCTAGAGAGAAGGGACACTTGTCTTTGAATTCAACACAGTCCTTGAATTTCTAAGGGCTGGTTTTATACAGAGACCTAGTGACACAGGAATAGAAGAGGTCTTTGTGGTGTTTGCCCAACTCACAATTACCCCTTCTCTGAGAACAGCTCTCCTCTCTGATCCCCTGGGTCCCAGGGATGGGACTCTGGGAGCTGTTTTAATTATATAAAGCCATTGCCTAGGATTCAACTGATTGGCCAGTGACTGAGCACAAGACAGAACAGAGCCAATCAGAGCCCCTCCTTGGGAATTTATAACTGTGACTCAGAGAGTGGAATCTTAATATGGAATCACTCATAAGGAAACTATATAAACTGGCAACTGGGACATAGCAAGCGTCTTAGGAGCAGATGAGTAACAGCCGATTTGAAAAGACAGCAAATGAAAAACATTCGCAGAGAAAAGTGGAAATGAAAAATAGAGAAATCCTGTTATCTGGGCTGCACATGGTTTTCCACATCTAATATCTTTTGGGTCACAGCTGCATCACTACCATTGGCTTCTAGCACATTATATTATTGTCCTTTATCATATTAAATGCTCCCTTCTTACTTAGGCTAATTCAAGCTGATTTCTATCATTAGCAACAACAAAAACATCTTGGATATTGAAGTGACTTTTTCAAACCAGATTGGAAACTCCAATGGAGAAATCTTTTCAAGTCCTTCCCCCCTCCCCTTTTTTTCTAAATTAACTTGTGACTTGACCAGACATAGAAGTTGCTTGGCATACTAGAGTTTCAAATAACTAAAAGATGATTGCGTGTTGAGAAATTGTAACTTTTTTTTTCTTCTGTGCCAGTCTCTATCAATTAGAATGATACACTGCTTTTTTGAGACTGGAGAGAGGGTCCCAGTGGTGGAAATCATTAATATAATGTCCAGTTACATTCCTGAATTAGGCACAGGTTAAAACATAATAATTATTTTCTGGAAATAACGCCTAGATGTTCCTAAGAACAAAGAATCCTGATAACCACTGCAGTATTATGGCTGTCATTTATTAACTGCCTCTGGAGAGCTACAAAACCTATACCCTTTTCTGCAAAAATTGAAACTAAGCACCTCAGGGAAAAAGAGAGCAGGTATTACACCAAGGGAGGGTCAGCTGGTGTGAATCCTTGTCTTTACAAGTGTCTTCACTTCTGTGAATTTTTAACCTTTTCATTCTTTTGATCTCATCAGAAATAAAGAGAATCCGACATGAGACTCACAGGCCAAATGCAGCCACATGCTGAGGCCTCCCTTCCCTGGACATGACGCTGAACAGATTGTGGCTCTACTTCCTCTACTGTACAACAGGATGCTGATCATGCCTACCTCGTAGGTTGGGTTGTTGCAAGGAAGTTATTACACAGAAAGTGCTTTGGAGAGAACCTGGCACATAGGGACACTCAGTTGATGATAGTTGTTGTTATTTTAATCATTCCTGGGAATTTTTAAAAACAGATTAGCTAGTTATCAAGTATCTCATTGCTGCTTACTCTGACTGACCACTATCAACTGTTAGTTCATGTGGCTTGTTGGACAAGTGTGTTACTGTAACCAAAACCAGATACATGCAATGAATGATAAGACATTCAAGTTCAAGTCCACTAAAAGTAAATCATTACAATGAAGTAACTTAAAGCATTATTGGATAAGGAAGAAGTGAGAAATGAGCTAAAGAAACCCTATAGGGAGCACCTGGCACATTTTTGGACCATAGCTAATATTCATACTATGAGAATAGGCTCCCATGTAGTTTTTACACATCTGACTTTTATGGAATGAGGTCAAACTGTTGAAACTGTATAAACATAAGAAAAGAAAAACATGGACATTCTCTATTTACTTCAGTTCCAATATTGTTCGCAGATCGGACTTTCTGGACTTCCATATTTTGGGTTCTAGAAAATTCTGAGTGTATAAAGCAGCTGTTTCTGTGAGCATCCAGAAGAAGGAAACTGCTCCCGAGTACAAGAGCAGATGGTGGCTTCTGCACAACTTCAGGGTCGCATTGGATTAGAGGAGATGCTGTCCATTAAAAAATAATTCTCATGATAACTGAACCTCATTGTGTATACCCACCCCACCCCAGGCATAGTCTGGAAGGACATGGAAAATTTTTTAAAAGTTAATTGCTGTGTACAATTAAGGGAGAAGAACTTGGAATGTCAACAATCAACTCAGGCAGAACAGTATGAAGAAAACAGAGATAAGGAGAAGATAGGAAGGTGATCTCTTCATAAAAGCAGCAAGATCTTCCCTGAGGTAGGGCATAGCTGATGAATTTTAAGACAGTAATATTTAGGCTTCTAATATCTAATATTTAAGCTGCTATCTATATGGTGCTATCCTATAATGTCTGTTGCCCCAAGATTCAAGTAAAAGAGAAAAAGAAAGAAAGAGCAGAACTCAAAACCAATATTTAGGAAGCATACTGGGGCATGAACAAAGTTGCAAAACACCACAAAAATCCAGGTGTGATTTTTCCATAGCAAGGTCATAGATGGAGTTTAAAATAATGGCGAACCCCAGAAGGGAGAGCATTTGGGCTCACACAAATGACTGGTGGGTTACAAGGGAATGGTGTGCTCCTCCAGAAGGGAGAGACACTTTGTCCACTTGACATTGCATGTCCCCATGAATGTTATCTCCTCATCTTTAACTTTATCTTACCATTGTCCTACTTGTTTAGTCCCTTCTTGGGTCCTATTCCGGATGATCGTGTCCTCTCCACTTATTATTCTGTTTACATTCCACTCCTTAAACAATCATATCTACTGCAGCTCTACGTTCATGTAAAACCATGACTACGTACTGATGATTCGTGGGAATGAAAGCCGTCTCCACGGGGTAAAGAAGAGTTGGGTTTCAAAGGAAAAAATAATAATTTAAGTGTTTCTTTTTTATTTTACTATAACATTTATTTCTTTCGATGTTTCAGCTGACACAGAACATTCTCATTTCTATTGAGACCAAAAGTTAAGTAACGAGAGATCATTGAGGCCACAGGAGTTAAGATCCCAGAGAGGAATAATAAACTCAGTTAGGGAAAGAGAAATGAAACAAAAATGGAAGCCAGTGTAGACACAAGGCTAAGATAACATAAGGAGGTATCGAAGGACTCCGGCTTGAGAAGATGTAAAAACTTCAAAGGAAGGGATATAGGAGCAAGTTTTAATGAACTGATGGATCTTCATCCACCAAAAGGAGGGAAAGGGCAGGTGGAGAAGGGAGAGGCCTGAACCTACATGTCACCCTGAGCAAGGAACACTGGGAGATGTGGGCATGGGGGACACCAGCGGGAGAAAAGGGAAATGAAGTCCTGGGTGATCTTGGAGGTCCTTGCACGACAGATGTTTGGCCTTGAATCTGAGAACCGTGGAACAAAAGTTGATAGAAATCTGGAATGATTGAGAAGATAGGCTGCTTTGGAGAAAATGGGCTAGAAGGAGATAGAAATGACGTCGGTAAGGACAAAATATCTCAACCACAGTAATGATCGTGGGGAGAGCCGGAAAGTCAGATCATTATGATTAGGTCTGAAGAGGACATCTCTACTTGATTCCCTGTGCCTACCTGCCTGGATCTGAGGTTGAACTTGCCTGACAAAAGAAGGTCAAAACAACTTCACTGATTTTCCCCGCTGAACCATTTCCAATTCCCAAATGGGAAGTCTGACCTCCAAGCAATTCCTTCTGCTGCATTTCCAGTTTGCATGAATGAACTCCATAGCCTCTTAGGTTCCCATCCAGATTGCTCCAAAGAAAACCTCCTACCTTCACTAAAATCTCAATTGTCAGAGGAGACCCCCCAGGTCTCCTCTGTGAAGGGCAGAGAAGCAAGTGAAGTCCAGGTGGACTTAAGTTCCCAGAGCAGCACTCACTGTCCTGAGCTAAATTGATTAGCAATCCTCATCTTCCCCGCTCCTGACCTTTATCACCATGCAATCCAAATGGCCTTCTGCCAAATCCCCGTGGGAGTTTGCAGATCCTTGTGGGTGATTTGGAAAGCTTTGTTGTTTTTAGGTCAAATTTTCTCTTTTGTTTCTCTTTCCTTTCTCAGACTTGGAGGAGAGCTCAGCTTTCAGGTTGAGGGTGGGCTATGGGATTAAAACTTCATCCCTAAAGGGACCTCTGGGAGTCTTATTGGAAACAGAATCAGTTGACTCAACAAGGTGGCCAAAGATGTACATATAAAGCAATAGGCAATAAGAGTTATCTATGTAGCCAAGCTGTATCTACGTCA
The DNA here is from genome assembly GCA_020662805.1 of Glaucomys volans. Lineage (NCBI taxonomy): Eukaryota > Metazoa > Chordata > Mammalia > Rodentia > Sciuridae > Glaucomys > Glaucomys volans. The sequence continues at coordinate 280,842 of JAJEJO010000536.1, read as the reverse complement.
GCCTACTTATTTAGAAGGAAAAATTGGGTTTAAAATCATATCAAATATTTTTAATGGAAAATTAGTTATGAATTGTTGGACCAAATTCAGCTGATGGTTTGCAAAATCAGCTAGCTTTAAAAAAAAGCGAATATATTCTGAGTGGTACCATCTATGTATGGCTATTTCTTGTGTGTTATAGTCAGAGGAAACCTAAAAAGGTTGGTTCTGTCTCACATTCCCTTTTTTTCTTCAGAGTAAATACAAACATCTGTGAGCTTTTCTTCATGCAATTTCCAATAGTCAGTGCTAGGCAGACTCAGAACAAACATCTGAGAGAGACCCTTATAGGCACAAATGAGGACTCCAAAACCCAGAGAGGTTAAGGAACTTACCCAAGGTCACACAAGAAATTTGTGGCAGAGCTTTAAGTCTACCCAGATGTCCTTAACCTTTTTGGTACATTACTTTGCATGCAAAATACATTTCTTCCAGATACCTTAGCAGCAGAAGAAAAGACAATAGATTAAATAATCACACCCACCTGAGATGATACCCCAGTTGGTAAAAAATTGTTGGCATTGATTTGTGTGTTCACATATGTGACAAACACTAGCCAGGCATTTATGATGTGTCTCACAGGGTGCTGGATGCTAGGATGACCAGGAGGTAACAGTAACCACACTTTTAAAGGCTCCATAGTCTAGAGGGCAGGACACACTAAAATAATATTTTGTGCTCTAATTCTGGGGTGTGCAAAATTTTAGGATTACTGAGGCCGAAAGTGGAAGCAACATCTTAGGGCTCTGATCACTAGCTGAAAAGTTCCAGGGCAGGAGGAAAAAACAGGATATTTCCAACACAGGCTGGCCTAGGCTCCCACATGAAGCTGCAGAAATACAGGTACGCCCTGGGGCAGTCCTAATCTGGGGCAAGGTCTGCAGAGCCTGAGCTGCCACTTCTACTAAGATGAGTGCTTTCTGAGGGTAGATACAGGGCTTCCACACCTAAGTTGCTAGTTCCCATCTCCAGTGATCTGTTTGAATTGAGCCTTTTTTTTTTTTTTTTGACTATAAAATTATCTACAGGAGAAAAATTCCTGTTCCGCTTGCGCCCTCTCTTGGTGAGATTTCATGCACAGCTTTTTCCTCCAAAAAGGAAATAAATCTATTTTAGGAATGTATGCATATACACATTTCAAGAGCATGTATGAGAGTGTGTATTCAAAAAGGAAATATTTATTTCTATTTCAGGAATATCTAGATAGATAGATAGATTATAGATAGATAGATAGATAGATAGGCAGATAAACATTCCTGATTAGAATTGCCTACAGTGTCCTCACGCAGACTTAGAATAAAGCACATAAAGCACAATTCCCCTAACAGGAACTACCTTTGGGCAATAAGAGTAGGCATGGTGAGGGACAGAACCATAGACTGAGAAGAAGGTCTCATAGGCCTGTGACTCAGGCCTCTGGGCCTCAGTTTATTCAATGAGTAAATTGCACTACATCATCTTCCTCCCTCCTTCTCTGATGTCCCTGACATCTAGAAGCTATGGTTCTTATGTCTTGGCTGAATGCAATGGGCTTGGTACTTTAATGACATTGGTAGGAGTTAATGACTGAATAAACCAGAGAATCTGCACCAGGAGAAAAATATTATTTCTGGCTGTGGCAGCGTTAGCCTCTGAATTTTCCACAGCAGCCAGAGATAATTGGCCCGGACAAATTTCCCTTTCCCTTCTTCTCACATTTTTAACTGTAAAAAGGCTATTTGAAGATGGTAAATAATGGGAATACTTCCTGCAGAATCCCAGCCCATTCCTGCAATCCACCCCCCAACATCACTTTAAACTAAGAATCTGCCAACAACATATCATCCAAATGCTGCTTTTTTGAGCACAAGAGGGGACTCAAGAAGGCATCTTCTTCCTAGATGATTTCATTTTTCCAGCTTGCAATGAAATGGGTTAAGTGTGCTGGCAAGCAGCCCGCTAAGGACAGTGCAGAGGTGACCCCTGAGGTGTGGTAGGATCCTGGAATTTGGAAATGTCCCGGCTTGCAATGTTCCACCGATCATCCTGGCAAATGCATAATTAAGGGGGGAAAGGGTTCCTGGAAATAGAGAAGGAGGCAGAGTGTGGAAACTGAGCTAAAAGCAAAATGTGAATGGTTATATGGGGGCGGGGGCGGTAGTTAATTTTTTCATCTGTTGCCCAAAGAATGTCACTGGTGATATAAAGAATTGAATTGGAAAATGAGAAGTCTCCATTATCCTCCAAGCCACTATGGCTCATTTCCTGCTCCTGATGAGAACGAAAATTGGACCATTAACCTTAGGCTTGCTCGGGGTCGTGGTCTCTGGGTGCCCTCTACTGGCGGGGAGAAAGACTGCAGCTGCCTTCGTGGAGGAAAGAAAGACCGCCCATCAGGACACTGGAGGGGACGCGGCGTTGGGAGGGGGTGCTGAGACTGAGCAAATAATTTGTTACTTAATAAGAGCAAAAGAAAGGTATTGGGAGGATGAGTGGGAGAGAAAGGGACAGAAAATCCTCAAAGTTCCTTCCAAGGTTGGAGCCAGAAACATGGACTCAGATAGAAGCATGGGACCGCTTTCCTGAGTCCACAGGACTAGAAGATTCAGTGGCCAGAACTCCTAGAAGTGTCTAGTGGAGGGCAGCTCTCAGCACCAGATGGATGCTGAAAGGTTTGATGAAATAGGGAGGAAACGGAGGGAGAGAGAAAAAGAGCACTAATTGTCCAACACTATCTTTCCTTCCCACCTGTCATCCTAACAGAAATAGCTGACACTCTCCTCTTTAGAGAATTCTGTATGTTCCATCCACTGAAAAAGACAGCAAAAAGTTCTGCATTTTGACTTTTTACGGAGTCTTAAACGTTCTAAATTGTTCCACAATGATAAAGCATTCTCTGTGGTATGGATCATTTAAATTCAGAAGCCAGGGATACCTGGATCGAGGAATCTCCAATTTAGAAGCAGAGGGGAGTGTCTGTTGTTTTCTCCAATTTGTTTAATTTCACTGAAAACTTGTCTGCGGCACAATGGATCACAGATCAAGACTGACAGAACCAATCCTTGTAATAGTTCCCTACCAGATGTGACATACAAGCTGGCTGTTAGGACTGAGAGACATTTGAAGTTGACCTTTATACTCCACAACAAATACCTGATTTGGTGCCGGGATTGAGAATGCTCTGACTCCCTCTACAGATATCTTAAACTTGCTTTAGTGTATCAGTAAGTGAGGCTGGAGTAACAAATAGACCCCTTCAAAACTTTTTTCTTTTAATCTCACTTATATATCAATCCCAAGGAGGATTTCCTGCTCCACCGGCAGCTCTCCACACAGTGACTCAGGGCCCCAGGTCTCTTATATTCATGGCTCTGCCATCCTATAGCACCTCACCCTCAGTTACATTTAGTTAGAGGAACAGACAAACCAAGAAATGACATCCTCTGTCATTTGGACTCACTTTCCATTAGCTAGTGCTTATGCCACACCTACCTGAGGGGATGTCAGGAAATGCAGTCTAGTCGTGTGCCCAAGAAGAACACAGATTTTGGTAACCAAGTTCTAGTCCTATGGCTACCAGAACTTTAGAGGTCAATTTGTGTTATCACTTTTGATAACTTACCTTATCTAAATTCTTCTTTCCTATAAATCCTTTGGGATGGCATATCATCACACTTGAAATCATAGCCCTAACACTTATAAACTATATTACTTTGGATGAACTACATAATATCTCTAAGCTTCGTTTCCTTCATTTATAAAATAAGGCTGATGACAGTTATTACCATACCATAACATCAGGTTTAAATGAACTAACGTATATAATGCATTTAGCAAGAGGATAGTTCTTAATTAGAATGACCACATTTATTATTTCCTTCTTCACCCTTGACTGCCCCTTTTGTCAAATCAGCAAAAAGCAGATCAATAAATCTCTACTGCATTTTCATTTTGTTCAAAGTACCATAGGTGGTGGATGTTTTTATGCCTGTCCTCAGTGAATTAAATCCATTTTGATGATGAAACATGAAAGTACTGAAAAAATGTCTTCAAAAAATGTTTAGAGAATATTGAGTCATCAAGAGATGAATTTTAATAAGAAAGTAAATTATTAATTCATAAAATTAGTTTTGCAGGCAATGAAAATTTCAGAAGAGAGAGTTCATGTAAAACTGTATGGGGAAGGCAGGATTTTGAAGGGGTCTTGAAGAATCGATTCTAGCATTAGAAAACAGGTAAGCATGAGAACAGAAGGCAGTATAGGAAACTAGAATGACAATAATCAGTGAGTAAATTGAATTAGGGAAAAATTGAGAAGGAACGACACAATTTTTATCAATATAGGTGAAGAATAAAATAATAACACTGGAAAGGTCATTTTATGCTAATTGATGGCAAAGCTAAGAACTTGCCCTAGCAGGTCGGAGACTAGCAAATCTACAAGTGCAGAAAAAGCTTTCTGAAGGCAGAGGAGGATTATTAAAAGAAGCAGAGAGCAGAAGTTAAGGACAGGCTCCAGAGCCACTGCCTGAATTCAAATCTTGGCTCCATCATGTACAAACTTAGGACCTCAGACAACTTTCTCAGCCTCTCTGTGCCTCGGTTTTCTCATCTGTACAATGAGTGATCAACCTTCTGAGTTGTGAAGTTTAGAGGACTCCGTGCATATCACGGAATCAGGAGGGAACCTAGCACATAGTCAGCCCTCAATCAGCATTAGTCACTACAATGATAGCAATGCAGTGATGGTCTTCCTCTTTACATGATCCTTCATTGCATCAGGACTGAAATCAAGCTAGCTTCATACAGTTGCTACTGGTACTAGGACAAGCTTTCCCTCTTAGAAATAATGAACTCCCAGGTGCTCCTGGACTCTGGGATCCCTGGTGTCTTCCAGGTGTCCTAATTTCCTCTTCTTATAAAGCAACCAATCAGACCCTGTAATCCCAGTGGCTTGGGAGTCTAAGGCAGGAGGTCACAAGTTCAAAGTCAGCCTTAGCAATTTAGCAAGGCCCTAAGCAACCTAATGAGATCCTGTCTCAAAAAACAAAAAGGTCTGGGTATGTGGCTCAGTGGTTAAGCACCCCTGGGCTCAATCACTGGTAAAGGAGAAGGAGAAGGAGGAGGAGGAGGAAGAAGAGGAGGAGCAAGAGGAGGAGGAAGAGGAGGAGGAGGAAGAGGGGGAGGAGGAGGAGAGGGAGGGGGAGAAGGAGGAGGGGGAGGAAGAAACCAACCAGAATGGATTCAGGCTGTTATGGTTTGGATATAGGTGTCCCTCCAGAATAGCTCATGTTAAACAATGTAGCAATGTTTAGAGGTGAAATGGTTAGATTATGAGAGGTATACTCTGTTCAGTGGATTTATTCATTTAGTTAATAATTTAAATGGATTACTAGGTGGTAAATGTAGGCAGGTGGGGCATGCTGGAGGAATTAGGTCACTGGGGGAATGCCCTTGGGAATATTTTTGCCCATTGCTCCTCTCCTCTCCTCCCTTCCCTTCCCTTCCCTTCCCTTCCCTTCCCTTCCCTTCTCTTCTCTTCTCTTCTCTTCTCTTCTCTCTCTCTCTCTCTCTCTCTCCCCCGCCCCCTCGCTCTGTTTTCTGGCTGTCATTTGCTGAGCAACTTTCTTCCACCATGCCCTTCCACCATGCCTCACCTTGGGCCCAAAGCGATGGTGTTGACTGACTGTGAACCAAGACATCTCAAACCATGAGCCTAAAATAAACTTTTTCTCCTACATCTATCTTGTCAAGTCTTTTGTTCATAGCCACAAAAAGCTGACTAACATAGAAATTGATAACAGAAGTGGGGTTGTGTGACTAACTTGACTGTGTGGCTCAGAAACTTTTGGAACTGGTTTGTGGGAGGAGTTTAGAAAACTTGGGTGATGCAGGCTGGAGAAAACTTAGAATTTTGTAAGCAGAGTTTAATGGGTGATTCTGGTGGGAGCTCAGAAGATCAGAATGCTCGTAGTAATGCAGATAGTGAAGATTGTGCTCATGAGGTTTCAGAGGGGAATGAGGACTCAAGTGGGAATTGACCTAGAGGCCATTTATGTTACATTCTGGCATAGAATTTGTGTACATTTTGTCCATGTCTTTAGACTTTCTGTGAAGCTGAATTTAAAGATAATGGACTAATTAATTAGATGGAGAAAATTTCAAGAAAGTACAGCACTCAAGCAATGGCATGGGTGTTGCTGACAGTTTTTATCCAGGTTTACTGTGATAATCAGGAGCAGAAAGTGAGAAGAAAGATTCTAAAAACTTGCAGTTTGGCCAGAGAAGCACATGTAAAACTGGGACCAAAGAAGTTGTGGTTGTTGAAGATATCACCACAATTAAAGAGATGCTAAGTATTTTGCACAGAGACAATAGGAGAGATGCCTTGAGGGCATCTCAAGAATCATTAAGACCACACCCAGGGCAGGTTCAAAGGTATTAAAATGAAAATTCATTTAAGAGAACTTATAGGCACCCTGCTCACACATAGGGGGCTTAGAAATTGTTTCCCTGGAATTCATTTCATTGTGCTTAGTCACCAGATACTCAGGCCACTTTAGCCATAGTCCAAAGGGGCCTGGCCATTGCCCAAGATGGTGGAAGATTTGGTGGAATCATCCACTGGTGCTGGTTCTGCAGGAATTCAGGATGCTGATGTTAAGGGTTATGGAAGATTTTACCCAGATTTCAAAGAAAATCCTATCAGGGAAGATGAAGTTTAGCAGAGTGGAATCCCTGTGGGCTGTCCCTGGGAATGCAATGTGATGTGTGAAGCTGTGAGAAGAAAGTCAAAGCTCCAGTAGAGACCACTCAAAATTAAAAGATGACAATAACATAGAAAATCTGCCCAGGAAAACTGCTGGCTGTGGACACAGCACACAGCACACCTAAGAGAGAGGCCATATGAGCTGAAGCAGCAAAGTCATAGGGATGGGGATGCACAAGCCCTTTGGAGATCACAGTTCACTGTCATGTGCCCCAGATGCCAGACTGGATCAAGCTACGAGATCCAGTGTTTGGGTTTTGGTTTTGTTTTAGGCCCATCCCTTCTTTCTATATTCCTATGCCTCCACCTGGCAATGGGAATGCTTACTCTGTGCCATTATGTATCTATTATATATATTTAACTTGCTCTTGATCTTTACAGTGTCTCACAGCTAAGTGTTTGCCTTCAGTCTCAGATGAGACTTTAGACATGGACCTTTGAGCAATGCTGGAACTGTTAAGACTATGCAGACTTGGAGATAGACCAAATGCATTTTTCATGGTGAAAGGGACTTGGGTTTGAGGGGCCAGGAGTGGAATGTTATATTTTCAATATGAGAAGCCCATTCCCCCAAAGCTTATGTCAGGCAATGTAGCAATGTTTAAAGGTGAAATGACTATGAGAACTTTACCCTGGTCAGTGGATTAATCTATTTGATTAATAATTTAAATGGATTATTAGGTGGCAAATGTCAAAAGGACTTCTTTTGACCACTATTTCATAATAAATAATCTGCTAACTTATCAAGAAAGGCAAGAGGTATTTTTGTGAACACCTCCATTACTTCCCTTCCCAAATATCTATTTAGTGCTCACAGTATACCAGGCTCTGGGCAGTGTGCAAGCCCATAGCAATGAATAGACAATCTCCTGCTGTCGTTTAGAGTACTTTCCAATGAGGGGAGTCACACAATAATACACAGCACCATTCAGAGTGAGTCAAATAGGGGCAAGTGCTATGGAGAATAATTGACACAGGAAGTGCTCCATGCATGGAGGGTTACTGGTCTATGAGGGGTCATGGATAGCCTCTCGCATAAATTCATATCTGAGCAATGACCCAAAGGAAGCTCGGGAACAAAAAATGCAGATGATTAGAAAAAGAATGTTCCAGCAGACAGAATAGCAAGTACTAAGGTCCTGGGGTAGGAGTGATTTCAAAGGTCCAAGGAACACTAAAGTGGCTCAAATAGAACAGGGGAGGGGCAAACCTCTTGGAGGTAGGTTAAGCCACGTCGTACAGTGCCTTTCTGTCCATGCAAGAATTGGCTTTTACTGAAGTGAAATGGGATGCATTTGAAGGTTTTATGCACAGGAATTACATAATCTGACTTGTGTTTTCAAAGGCTCACTCGAGTTATTATGCTGAGAATAGTCCGAGTGAGGGCAATGGCAAAAGCTGAGCAGATAGCCAAGCTGCAGGTCAAGTCAAGGTAACAGAGGCTTGGCACAAAGTTGAAGCAACAAAGATCGTAAGAAAGGTTTGGATTCTTAATATAATTTAAATGTAGAGCCACCAGGATTCTCTGCTTTCCCATCTCCCACCGGTGCTTACCTCTGGGTTGCTTTCAGCATCCTGGAAATTAGCACCATCAAAGTTTTGGTTGCATCTGAGCATTCTCTCTGTCTTGGAGCTGAGCATACAGCTCAAAGTCATGCATGTCCTCCCAATCTACATATCCAAATAAATGAACACTCACATCACATGCATTCTACTTAGGAAACTGGATAAAGATATAGTAAGCATCGTTAACCATCTCTATACCCTAATCACAGATTATAAAAAGTCCAAAGTCAAAAGGACTGCAGAATCCCTCCAGATGGTATGAGATTCAGATAAGGAAATTTGGAATGCCACTGTGAGTGTAAAACATTTCTAACCAGAAAAGGGAACGAGAGCAGAAGAAGGAAGAGCAGATCAGGCACGTGATAAAATTTGCTATCCCTAAAACTGGGAGATTCGTATGGTGTGATTGTTTTTTGGAAGGGTTCTCATCAAAAAAAGCAAAAGCAAGGTTACAAAATTGTCTCCTAACTGCTGAAGTTAAGAGAAATTGGTATCATCTTAGCTTCCCCTGTTTAAAATGGAGCATGTAGCCTAGTTCTGCTCATCTTTCCTTCCCTCATTTTTGTCCCTACATTCACCTTTAAATCAAGATTAATTTTAATTAAGCAAAAATTATCACAATGACTCTTATTAGCATTCTCTGTCTGGAAAAGTGACCATCCTGAGGACCCTGGTTCCACACTAGACATATATAATGGAAGCTGATTTTTCTTGAAAATGAGCCTCCCAGAAAATATCGACTTCCTTATTCCTGAACCCCATGAATGTTACTTTACCTGGCAATTTATTTGCAGATGTGATTAAATTAAGTTTCTTGAAATGAGGCAATTATACGAAATTATCTCAGCGGGCCAGAAGTGTAGTCACATTGTATCCTTATAAGAGGAGGGCACTGCACAAAAGAAAATCAAAATGGATGAGAGACTTAGGAATTAGACCAGAAGCCTTGCACTTGCTAGAAGAAAATACAGTCCAACATCTCGGTGCAGCACCAATTTTCTTCCTAAGATTCACCAGGTTTGAGAAATAAAACCAAGAATCACTATGCAAGATGCCACCAAATTTAAAAACTTCTACACAGTGAAGGAAATGATTAAGAGTGTGAAGAGGAAGCCCACAGAAATGGGAGAGAATCTTTGCCAGAGGATTAATACCCAGAATTGATAAAGAACTCAAAAACCAAAGAGCCCAATCAATAAATTGGGCAGAATAACTAAACAGAGACTTCTCAAAAGAAGAAACACAAATGGCCAACAAATGTACAAAAATATGTCCCACATCTCTAGCAATCAGGGAAATCCATATCAAAAATACACTACGATTTCATTCTCACTCCAGTCAGAATGACAACATAAAGAACACGAGTAATAATAAGTGCTGGAGAGGAGAGGATGCGAGGGAAAAGGTACCCTTGTACCTTGTTGGTGGGACTGCAGACTAGTGCAACCACCATGGAAAGCAGTGTGTAGATTTCTCAAAACAACTAGAAATGGAACCACCATGACCCAGTCATCCTGCTCCTTGGTAATTTTTTTCAAAAGAACTCAAAACCACATACTATAGCCATTCAGCCACCTCCGTGTTTATAGCAGCACAATTCACAATAGCTAAATTACAGAATCAACCCAGATGCCCATTAATAGGTAAATGGGTTAAGAAATTATGGTACACATACACAACAGAGTTCTATGCAGTCATAAAGAAGAATGAAAGTACAGCATTTGCTGGTAAATAGATGAAAATGGAGAATGTCGTGCTAAGTAAAATAAGCCAGATTCAGAAACTCAGAGGTTGAATGCTTTCCCTCATATGTGGAATCTGGAGAAAAATAAAGAAAGGGAGGAGGAAAGGATAGGATGTCATAAAGCTATAGGAAAGAAGGGTCATGTAGAAAAAGGAGATGGAGAGGCAGAGGGGAGGGATGGGAAAGGGGAAGCAATGCAGAATGAAATCTTAAAAAATCATATTTTGAACATATATAAATAAACCATGGGGAACTTCACTTTCAAGTACAAGTGAAAAGAACCAATCAAAAATAAATAAATAGCCGGGCCTGGTAGCGCACATCGGTAATCCCAGAGGCTCGGGAGGCTGAGGCAGGAGGATCACAAGTTCAAAGCCAGCCTCAGCAACTTCACGAGGCCCTAAGCAACTCAGCAAGACCCTGTCTTTAAAACAAAACAAACATAAAAAGGGCTGGGGGTGCAAAAAGGGCTGGGCTCAATCCCCAGTAATAATTAATAAATAAATAAATGAATAAACAAACAAGCAAAAGGAAGTCTAGCAGAGTAGAGAAAGAAGAACAGGGGAGGGGAGGGAGGATGAGAGAAAAGTGGGGGGGATTGTGAAGCAAAATCCAATTCCATGCATGTATGATGTTGTCGGGATGAACCCAGCTATTCTACAGAACTATAATGCTCTAATTAAAAAAAAAAAAACCCTCTGAATATGATTACAGAGAGAGAGAGAGAGAGAGAGAGAGAGAGAGAGGGAGAGAGAGAATAGCAAAGATTTTACCCATAAAGAGGAGGAGACAAAGAGAAGACAGAGCAGACAGATGCTGGCTTTAAAGACTAGTGAGGAACCCAGGTGAAGGAAAGCCAGGACCATTGGAAAGGGGAAACAGCAAGGAGCGGATTCCCCCAGGCCCTGCAGGGGGCGTGGCTTTGCCAGCTCGTGGGGTTTGGCCCACTGGTGGCCTCTAGAACTGTGATGGAGTAAATGTCTGTCCTTTTCAGCTGCAAATTGTGTGTGCATTTCTTACAGCCGCTCCAGGAAACATACGCCCACGTCGTCGTTCAGGGCCTGCACTTTCAGTGGGTGATTTATTACCCCAAACTGTTACTTCTAAAGATTTTTTTTTTTTTTTCCTTTTTCTCCATCAAAATCCTGAGCCCATGTGCGAGCGAAGAACATATCATCAAACCTAACTGGCAGTTGCCTCTTTTTCCTGCATCTAGAAACTTCCTGATCAGCCTCCCCCAGGACTGCAGCACTCAGCTCCTTCATCCCCTCCGCTCCTTTTTCTTCCTTCGTGGCAATTGCAAGAACACCTGCTCAGGTAGATGTTTGACCTCCTCAAGGCCAAAGACGCCTCCTTCACTCCGCCCAGCCGGACCTCCTCAGGGTCCTCCCAAGAACTCCCCAGTCTCTGCTCCGGTCCTGCCTTTCTCCACCCACCACGGCCAACCCCCTGGAGCAGTAACTAGTTCTGCACTCCAGCTCTTGTGACCACGCACCTTCCAACTTTCCACCGACTCCCCGGCTCGCCACAGTCTCAGCCACCCTCACACATGTACCCACCACTCTCCTGGTTTCCCTTCCTGCCTCCTTAGGAGGCTCGGATCCAGGAGCAGAACCTTTCCTTCCTCACTCCCTTACTGCCCCGCCCTCCGTTTAATTCGCCCTATTAAACCCCTAGCCTGCCTCACTGAACTTTCTGCTGACTTTGAGCAGATAAACTCCCCAGGACACACCCCATGGGGGAATTCAACACTGCCGGGCAATCCTGCCCTACTTCTCCAGGATATTTATCTTCTTTTTTTCTCAAAAAGATTTCAAAACTTTTGCTCTTTTTTAACTACACCATACATTTCCCCTACCCAATCTCTGCTAATGGTCCTAACTTTTTCCAGTGTGGGCATAGATAGGAAAAAAAAAAAAAAAAAAAAAAAAACCTCAAGAATGAGATAAAGCAAACTTCATCTTCCTACCTCTAAAACCACTCCAAACCCACTAACTTTTCTTTTCTCTTGATATACTAGAACTGGCTGGGCGTGGTGGCACACGCCTGTAATCCCAGCACTTGG
>JAJEJO010000536.1:240353-268580 GCA_020662805.1 Glaucomys volans | reverse complement strand
GGTCAGTTGCCCTGTCCCACCGGGATTGTCTCCATGGGCTCAGTGCATACCTTCATATTACTCATTTAAAACAAACACAACTTTTTCCTCCGCCTCCCCTCTATCTATTTCTCTGCAGTCTTTCACAGCCAAACTCCTCAAAATTATCTGTCCTTACTGCCTCTACATCTTACCTTTACCTTATTCTTTTCTCAACCAACTTTTGGGGGTTTCATCCCTCACCTCATCTCTTCTCCATTAGTTTTTATGAATTTCTCAAAATGAAAGTCAATTCTCTATTCGTGTATTATTCAATCATTTTGCAGCTCTAAGCCCGGATGCCCCTTCCTTTGTAGAACCTCCTCTGTATAGATTTCCATGACTATGTGTTCTCCCTCCACGTTTTCCTATGACCTCACTGTCCACACCTTCTCTTCCTCACTTAATGGCTCTTCCTTCTCTCCTCAACCTCTAACTGGAATACTCTGAGCCCTATCCTTACTCCTCTTCCCTGTCTGCTCTTTCTTCCATTGCCCATCTCGTCCAGTTCCATGGTCATACATGCTGCCTACATATGAATGGCTCCCCCAAACTCTCTGTTTGTATCACTGACCTTTCCACTGGGATCCAGACTCAGATATCTACTGACTCCTCAGCACCTCAGGTGTCACCAAACCAAAGGAGAACACTCCATCCACCACCCCCATCCTACTTTGCCCCTGTCATGCACGTGTCACTAAATGATATCCTCCTAGACCCCATTCTTCACTTTGTCCTCTTGGTAGAACCATGGGCTCTGGTCCATCAGACATCTTCTCAAGTCTCCCACCTCCATCTCATCTTGAAGTCTTGGAAACTCTTAGCCATTTTCTTATGCCATCTAATGTACTTTCAATTGTAAAGTAGCCTTGGTTTGTCCAATTAGCTACTTTCTCAGTTCTTGCTCTCCACAATCCCAGAACATAGCTGCTCAGTGTCATACAGGGCATGAGACGCCTCCAGCAACTTGACAGTCTCCTAAGGATATACGTGACGTCAAAGCCCAAGACTTTCTGTGTTGAAGTGCACATTCAGGTAATTCCACTGTTCTTCTCCCAACATCTGATGTGTGGTGGAATCCCACGGGCCTTCCTAAGGACACTAGGTTGACATCTAGGTTCATGTTATCTCCTCTCCAAGCAGGAGTTCTTTCCAACTTCCACTGACTGCCTTTAGGGTAGCAAAGCTACTCACATTCTTCACTTTCTCCATCCTGTATTTTGGCCTTTCATATGAATTTTATGCTTTTAGTTTCTTGCTGATATTTTCAAGTTCTAAATAGAGTCCTGATCTCCCCACAGTGTATGCCTCTAAGACTGTGGACTTCAGGATAAATGTACACAAGTCCACAAAGGAGCTCAAGGATGATGAATTTGACTCTTCCATATTGGGTCTCTCCTGAGAGTCAACACTTTAAAAAAATCCTGAAGACAAAGAACAAGAGGAATGAGTTCAAATAATCCTTGGGAAGCAGAGAGAGAAGAAGCAATGCCTTAACATCTTAAAAATATTATCCCCCACAACTTTGTTTTCCATTGTTTTTATAGGTTTTTATATTTTCTGACTTCTGAGGAATTTTACTGGGAAGATATAAAAGGCTACTTCAGGGGCTGCCAGCCAGATGCTATTTTAAATAGAAGGTCTTTATTTTTTTATGGAAGTAAATTTCACATACAGGAATGTTCTTCCAGAACAAAATGTTCTGCAGCTATACCTGAGAAAAAAGGACCAGAACCATAAAGGGCAAGTGCCAAAAGAAAAAGAGGAAGATCTGAAAGAACCTACATACATCAGTTTGCTGTGAGCCATTACTGGTTTTGGGGTTTTTTTTTTTTTATCTATGCAATAAATAGATCATCTATTAGTTCCCTAGAATTGCAATAACAAAATACCACAACAAAGAGTAGCTTAAAGCAATGAGATCTATCATCTTAGTGCCGTGGAGCCTAGAAGTCTGAAACCAAGATGGCGGCAGACTGGTTCTTTCAGAGGCTCTGAGGAAGCACCTGCCCCTGCCTCTCTCCCAGCTTCTACTGCTCCATGGTTTATACACACATCACTCCTTTTCTGCCTCCATCTCCTCATGGTATTTTCCTCTCTGTGTGTCTCTCTGTCTTCACATGTTCAGCATATAAGAACACCATTAGCTGGATTCAGGACCCACCTTATCCAGTAAGACCTCATATTAACGAGTTCTATTTACAAAGATCCTGTTTCCAAATAAAGTTACATTCTGGGGTTCCAAGTGGATATAAATTGGGGTGAGAGGCACACTATTAAACCCAGTACAGATGGAAGGACAATAAAATTGTTCTGTGATAATGTATGGCAGCATTTCTCCAGGGGTTCTCAGATGAGCAACCCACTAGCTTATAACTGGGGAGCTGAGAAGGACAGTGGATTGAGAGGAGGGGTATGTCCTCAGTGCAGATTTGAAGGGCAGGTTGTCTTTTGAAAATATAGATGCCTAGCATTTGGTTTCTGTTACTATTGCCATTCTCACTCTGCTGGCATGTACGGCGTCTACCCCTTTTTCATGTTTCACTCTAGTTAATAACTCCACTGAAAAAAGGCACTAGACTGGAATTCAAAAAAAAAAAAAACTTGCCTTAAAGCCATGTTTCTGTTACTGAATCTGAATGTCCTCAAAAATAATGTCCTGAAAATAATGAAATTTTCCAGTGGTCTCTTGGGGATGTTTGTGACATTTTTAGCTCTGAAGTTATTAAAACTTAACACTGTACTAAGACTTTTGCAATATCATATTTTATTGAGGACACAAGGCACTCTGAATGTAATACCAGAGGTAAATTCCCTTCCAGAAGAGTAAAATCACAAACATATTTTGGTGTTTTAAACAGTAAACTCTAGTTGCCTAGAAATGCAACTAGAGTTTTGAAACTATATGGGAAACATATTTACCTGCTATTAGCAGGTCATGTTCCAGATCAGCAGTCAAAATGGACTATAACGTGAATAAATGTGTATAGAGGTAAGTTTTAAATGCCCCACAACATAGGGTATTCCATGTAGGAATTTGATTCATATTGCAGGCACTAGAAAAGAGAGGCAACACAGTAAGAGGAAGGAAGGGAATAAGAATGAGTTCATTAGAATTACATTACTTGTCTGAGCTTCAATTTTCTCATTGCAAAAATGGGCCTAATAATTCATTATTTTCAGCTGAGTCCTCTAACATGGAGCAATTTCATTATTTATCACATAATCAAGCTCCAAAATGCCTAGTGCCCTTCCAGCTTATAGTAAGTGTGCAATTCACATGTGTAGTAAATGAGGGAATGAGCACGTTCTGACGATTTCAAGGGGTTGTCCTGTTATCTATAGCCCCTGTTCTGCTAAGGAGGACTAACCATCCCCACTTCCCCACTTCGCTGTGGCCTACAAATGTTGTCTTTACTGAGCAGCCTCTGCTTTGGCCACTAGATGGCACAAGAGGAAAGTCCTTTAAAGACCAGGAAAGAAGGCAAGATTGGAAGTTGGCCCCAATGTGAATAAAGCAGTCATCCTCCAGGTTAAATAAGCAAAAGGGTTAGGCAACCGTTCACCCAAGACCTTGAAAGGAAGTGAAGTCTCCAGGAGGTTGAACTTAAAATGAACTCTGAGCACTGGGAGACACAGAAACCAAAAAGCTCTAGGCAAATAGTAATAAGATACTGGACCCCAAAACAGTCATCTTCAATAACATTCTGGAACACCAAGGGAAGATCAACAGAGCTGGGATGATGCAGGAAGGAGACCAGATCAACTTCCATGGTGAAGGGATATCACCGCTGCAACGAGAAACCTAGAATTGATGTGAAAACGCCACTCAACAGGACAGAGTTTTGCATAGTCTCTGGTTTAATCTAATGTGGCTCATGCTGTACATAGTTCTCATTTCAGAGTCAATTCTAATAAATCTTTGTGCATCCTATTTAAAGGCACCAAAGAACTCCCCTACATAGTTACATGGAGGCACAAGGGCCGCACACTCAATTCACTATAGAAGTCAAGAATCTGGAGTTGAGCATGGATGAAAGAGAGAGCAATCATCTGGGTACAGTGCTGCTTTTAAAACCCTGCTTCAGTGGGGTGTGTAGCATGTGATCTGCAGATGCACTGGACTCCTCCACTTCCTGGGATTTTGTGCTCATCAGGAGACTTCCCAATGATTGATGGAATTTTCCGGTAGATCTGCCTCCAGGAAGAAAAACTCTGGTCTTTGGACTAGAATCACTCCCAACCCTGTAACGATTGCATTTGTCATGGAAGCTTAATGCATTGGTATTTTGTTTTTTAACATCAGTCTCTTATGAGCTTGGTAAATGTGAATTGTCCCCACGGAAAAGATTTCCTCCTGACAAAATTAGTTCTCTGAATCTGTTGGACTCAGAACCTTGGACAGTGTTGAATTCTGTGTTGGATGACCCCTGGGATTTCTTTGGCAATCAGGACCCCATGCTGGTCCTTAAAACTTGACAACCTCTTTTCACACTCCATGTCCAGGGCTCTCTAACCTGACTATGTATCAAAACTATCCATGAGGATTTTTATTAATGAAGACTCCCAGATTCAAGCCCCAAAGACTCTAACTCAGTAGACCTGGGTTGACACAGAATCTGTATTCCTTGGAAGCCCAAAGGATTCCAGTGAGGCTAGCCCTAAACCTCTGATGTATAAGAACTGCTCATCTTCTTAAATATAATTCTATAGGCTGGTCCAGGACCAGAGAATCAGGGAATATTTTATTTGGAACAAAGTTCTCCTGATGAATAAGAACTCCTTTCTAAAGCATCTCTGACCTTTCACCTTCCCATGGAAGCTGGGCATCAGGAGCTTGACCAAAAACTTCCAGTCCACTAAAGCTTATTGATGCTAAGAAAACAGCCAACCTCTGGGAACAGTGGCTTTTAATTATATGTATCAAAAGAATCTCATTAGTGATTGGAGAAATGGCTGCTGTTACCCTGTCTGGGACCACAAGATACATATGAAACCAAAGTCAGATATGTAATTTATGACATCCAATGCAACATTTTGAAATTTATTAGTAGTTTCAGGATGGTAAGAGTGAAGCCTTAAACCAAGTGAGTACTTTTTGAGCACAGGGCCTTGGTCTCCTGCACAAGTTACACACCCATGAAGCTGGCTACATGTCCCAGGACTATTGAGACAGGGCTACAACTGAGACAAGAAAAAGACTTTGTAAATCAATGAATATTTTCTAATCTCTATCTGATCTTCCTTTCAATTTGCATGTCTTCCTGAATCCACAGAGCATCCAGGGCGACCACTTTAAAATGTGAATGTGATGGTGTCATTCCCCTACCTTTGCTCTAGGAGGAAGTCTGAGGTTCTCTGTGGCCAACAAGCCCCTGTGCCCTCTGACCCCTGCCTGCCTCTCTCATCTTGCGCTCCCCACACTCTCCAGATGCTACAATTCACACTATCCTCATTTCACTTCCTCCAATTGCCCAGGCCTGCTCTGCTCAGAGTTTCCACATAGGCTGTTCTCTGCAGCTAGAAGAATTTTCTGTATCTAACCTCACCTCGCTAAATTCTGCTTATTCTTCCAGTCAAAGATTAAGTGCTGCTTCTTAGTGGGAGCTGCTGCTTCTTGGTTTTGTCTGTTTTCCTTTCTATTTGTGATCCCCTCTTCCCGGCATTCTTCAGGGGTGCCTATGCAGTTATTTGTTTAACATCTATTTACCCTGGTGACTGAATGCATCTTTGTCATATTGAATTGTTGAGTAAAAAAAAAAAAAAAAAGAGAGAGAGAGAGTGAAAGTACCAGCTGCTCATGTTGTCCTCTTGTTAAAGAAACAACCAATCCAAAGGCCAATGACCTGGTAGCCCAATTACTCTACACTTGGCATTGAACTTCCCTTACATAAATGAAAACAATGCGATTGGTCCAGGACCATCCAAGCTCTTAACTATTATCTTGGTGTGCTTATTAACAGCACTTTTGCTCACCGAATTCCATGAGGGATTTTGTGGTAACCACTTACGTACCAGGATTTGGTAACATGGAAACCATCTCTCCTTCCCTTCCTCTCTCTGTGTAGGTGAACTGGTGAGAGACAGTTTCTGTGATTTGGTGGCTGTGGTATTAACAGCAAGAGCTTAAGTTATTAAACTGAGCAGCTCTAATCCTTGAGGTTTCCTGGAGCAGTGGGGATTATTGTATTTTTTCATTGCAGAGTCCATACAGCTCTTCTGATGAGCTCCAGTTTGCTCCCTGCAAGGCCCAAACTGGACCCAAATGTCCCTCTCTAGATCCACGTCCCCACCGTGGGAGAGGTGATGGAGTTCTATTTAGAGATCGACCCTGTCACCTTGAACCTGATCATCTTAGTTGTGAGCTACGTCATCTTGCTCCTGGTGTTCCTCATCTCCTGCGTGCTGTATGACTGCCGAGGCAAGGACCCCAGTAAGGAGTGTGCTCCTGAGACTGCCGTGGACTCCCAAGCCTCCATTCACTTGGTGGTGATGCCGCAAAGCACGCCTGGGGCCCACTGGGTAAGAGGGCCTGGCCTTCATTTTAAAGATCCTGCTCCACTGGGGAAGAAGAGCACCATGGTGTGAGCTGGATGTGAGACACTGGGGAGAGACCACTGGACGTTGGGGAGTGACCATTGGACTTGCAATAGAGGACCCCACTCTTCCCTATTGTGGCTCCAGTTCTCTCTGCACACGGGTCCTTCTTGGCTAAGGAAGCTGCACCTGTGTCTTACTTTCTGCTCTCTGGTCCTCCTCTTTGTGGATTAAGCAACTGTTTAAGGTAAGATGCCCAAAGTGGTCTTCAGTTGGATTCTCCAAATGCAAAATATTAGCAGCACTATTGCAGGATGAAGTCAGCTACTGGTGTCCCTGGTAGGAGAGGTTGGCTTTGAGTAAGAAGAGTGCAGGAGTGTGGTGTATGTGTATTTGTGTGTGTGTGTGTGTGTGTGTGTGTGTGAGAGAGAGAGAGAGAGAGAGAGAGAGAGAGAGACAGAGAGAGAGAGAGAGAGAGAGAGAGAGAGAAAGGAAAGACACCCACTCAAATCCATCCTATACTTTCCAAATCCTTTACGTTCAAGGTGACCATGCTGGACTGACTCCAGGCTGTTATTATCTCTGTACTTAGCAGCTCTTCACGTGGTGACAATGAGTTGGTCCAAGGCACACAGTCACTGTAGAGGAATGGTGATGACAAGGCCTGGACGTGGGTTCAAACTTACCTCCTGCACTTAGCAGCTAGTCATGCCTCAGCCCAGTGGCAGGACCCCCAAGCTGCCTGGGCTGTGTAAATGAGACGCCTGAAGGTAGCGATTGTAATGCTTGTGGGCGTGAGTCCTGCCATGCTTCTCATCAAGAAGTTTGACCTCGAGTCTTCCAATCTATAATACAAAATCAATGAAGATTCATTAAAAACTCAAGGTCCTGCCAAGTGCAGTGGCACACAATTGTAATCCCAGTGCCTTGGGAGGCTGAGGCAGGAGGATCACGAGTTCAAAGCCAGCCTCAGCTACTTAGCAAGGCCCTAAGCAACTCATCAAGGCCCTGTCTCAAAATATAAAATTAAAAGTCTGGGGATATGACTCAGTGGTTAAGTGTCCCTGGGTTCAGTCCCTGCTTCCAAAACTAAAAATAAAAACCAAAAAAGGTCAAAGTCCAACAGCTTGATATTTCCATTCCCCATGACACTGCCCGACACCTCTCTCACTCTGTTCCTTGCTGTTGACTGATAAATGTGTTACCCTGCCAGGTGTGGTGGCTCACGCCTATAATCCCAGCAGCTCGGGAGGCTGAGGCAGGAGGATGGCGAGTTCAAAGCCAGCCTCAGTAAAAGCGAGGCGCTCAGCAACTCAGTGAGACCCTGTCTCTAAATAAACATACAAAATCGGGCTGGGGATGTGGCTTAGTGGTCGAGTACCCCTGCATTCAATCCCTGGTACAAACAAACAAACAAATAAATAAGTTACCCTGTACATTCATTTGCTTTCATAATTTGCATTATTATCTCCATCTCTCTGTGGTGTGTGTTTATTAATCCTCCTCTCCCTGAGCTCAAGGCAACCTATGTGTTCATTTGATGATTATTCAACCCTTCTTCCCATCAAGACCTGGGTGAAAATATAAAGAAACAAGTGCATCAAAACCCCTGCCCTCTGGTCTCTACTGCCCAACAGAAGGAAGAGGGGGTGTGGGTGATTTAGACAACAAAGGATGAGAAGGCATTGCAGTGCATGCTAGAAGTCCCCTCAGGGTGCAGGAGTCCAGAGAGGTGCTTCATGTGCAGAAAGGGCTCAAGGACCACTGGAATGATATTGAATGACCCGTTTCATCTTAGACTCAGGCCTCAAAGAGGCTTCGATTGAAAGATCAGTGGCTCTTTTCCAGGAAGACAAACATGCCTTGGGAATTTGGAGGGTAGCATAGGAGATGGCATTTTGGAGAGAAGGAATAATGAAAATCAAGCTTGGAAACAAAGCCTGTGGAGCCCATTGTTGGCTTCTCAAACTGTGAAACCAAGTGAGAGATTGAATGTCTATTTCTTCATAGAACACTGAAGAGCAGGGCCCGGCGCAGCCTAACCCACCGGCTTCAACCACGAGCTCGGCTTCCACTGTGAATGATTAAGTAGCTGTAACAAATGGGAAGATAACCTCAGCTCCTTCCTTTAAGATTTTGACATTTGGTTTTTTTTGTTTGTTTTTTGTTTGTTTTTTGAACCAGGGATTGAACTCAGGGACACTCGGCCACTGAGCCACATCCCCAGCCCTATTTTGTATTTTATTTAGAGACAGGGTCTCACTGAGTTGCGTAGGGCCTCGCTAAGTTGCTGAGGCTGGCTTTGAACTTGCGATCCTCCTGACTCAGCCTCGACATTTGTTTTTAATTGTGTTCTTATTGTATCAGATAGCATATTTTCTCTTACACACATGTTGTGAGAATTATATTGAAAATCCTGCTATAGTTTGGATCTTGAACGCTCCCCAAACGCACATGTGTTAAAGGCTTGGTTAACAGCCTCTGGCACTATTGGGAGGTGGTGGAACCTTTGAAAGGCAGGGCCTTGGGGAGGGAAATTAGGTCATTGAGGGCATCTCTTGATGAGCTGTTGGTGCCCTACTCCCATCCTCTTTCTCTCTTTGCTTCCTGGCCAATGGCGTGAACAGGCCTCCTCTACCACACACTATTACTGACACACTATGTTCTCACCGGCCTAATGCAATAGAACCAAGTTACCATGCACTGAAACTTCTGAAACCATGAGCCAAAATATACCTTTTCATTTATTAAGCTCAGGTATTTTGTCACAGCAATGGGATATAAACTCAAACAACCTTGTAGGAATTATTTTTCTTTTATAGCCAAGTAGTCATCTCTATTTTTATAAAGAAAGGGATAAAAACAGTAAATTCACAGTGTCTTCTAAGAATCTGCCATTTCTTTAGTGTGAGCTTCACCTGGACTAACTTTCTTATTTCCCCTTTCATGGGAACATATATTCATCCTTGGAAAAAAATATCAGTGGGCCACAAGAAAGCAATGATAGTAATGTTAATTAATGTAGCCTTTTGAGAGAGAGAAATATAAAATGTTCAACCCATCTGATACTAATGTTAAAAATGTGAAATAAACATTTATTCAAAAAATTTCAAATAAAAATATTTTCAATTATGTTTTCATTTTATATTAGAGTCAATTAAAAGGAAAAGTTAACAGGAGTGGAGGATAGAAAAATAAATTATAAGAGAAAGGAGAAAAAACAAATAATGATAATAGCAATAATAACCACTGCAACAGATGAAGGGCACAAAAATGAAGACAGCAGAAAGAAAAAAAAAGAAAAGAAGGAAACAAAAAACACTCTAAGGTGAATTTGGAATAAATCCAAGACTGGTTGATTTGATTTTAGGTTCATTGAATTCATATTCTTTAAGCGAAAACTAAGTTCTTAGTACTTAAAACAATCTCTCTGTAGATTATCTACTCTTGGAATCTTATAAAAGCTAGAGATATTTTTAAGAATTTTTCTGATGTCTTAGTCCATTTTCTGTTGCTATAACTGAATACCACAGGCTGGGTGATTTATAAAGAACAGAGGTTCATTTAATTCACAGTTCTGGATGCTGAGAAGTCCAAGAACATGGTGCTGGCATGTGTTGAGGGCCTTCTTGCTGCACCATAGCACAACAGAGGGCATCGCATGGTGAGACAGAGTGAGCATGCCAGCTTGGGTCTCTTCCTCCTCTTTAAAATCCTCTAATGGCAGCATAGGGTCTCCACCCTTATGACCTCATCTAGTCCTAAGTACCCCAAAGGCCCCACCCCCTAATACCATTAACATATAAGTCTGGGGATTAAGTTTCCAACACATGAGCATCAGAGGAACACATTCAAACCATTGCAACCAGATAGTAAGTAAGCCCAGAAGAAATGATGATTTTGGCCTTAGAGTTGGGACCAATGTCCTGTCACCCCTTTATCTAATCCCTGCCCCAGGACTCTTTCTGCAACATTATCTCCTTACCTGCCTGTATTTTAAACCTTCATGAATTATTTCTTATTTTTAATTAAAGTTTTATTTCCTAATGGAATTCCTAGTTGCACAGCTGTAAGGTTCTAATGCATTAGAAATTTGCTATTAAAACCTAGTGGAATGGATTACCAGCTAGAACCAAGAAATCCCTTGACTTTCAGATACTGCCTTCTTTCAGTTCCCTTATGGGATTAGGACTCCCTTAGTTCACTTTATTTTAATCCATTACTCTCTCATCAGGTGCAGTTTGTAGTTAAGTGAATGCAGCATTTGAGCCTAATTTGAATGATGACCGTGGGAAGAACACACACAGAACACTTCCGAGATGAGGGGAACAGGGAAGTGGGGGGAGATTTATCAAGAATTTTGCCATATGCTGGGTACGTTTTATTCATACTGTCATTTAGCCTTCACACTCCTCTCCAAGAGAAGTAAAATGATAACTAGTTTAAAGATAAGGACCTGAAGGCTCGGAGGTAAAGCAAAGCCACATGGCCGGCCCACAAGGGAGGCAGGATTTGAACTCAGCTCTAGAGGTGTTGCCTCCTGCCATCTCTTATTTCACAGCTATTAAAGAAAGGGGCCTCTCTTGTTTGTTTGATATCTGTAGAGATATAAAAAGAAAAGGAAGGGGGGGAAGAAGGGAAGGAGATCTCCGACACAGGTCAGCATGCAATCATCTTTTATTCTCCATTCTTCTTATTCCTCCTTCTATATCATTCTCCTATATCCTTCTATCCATTCTTATTATCCTTCTCTCTGTTACATATCCTTCTATATCCTTCTCCTTCTGTATCTTTCTATCCTTCCTTCTATATCCTTCTCCCCTGTTACATATGATTTTAGCCTTTTATACCCCTACAGACAAAGAAGGCAAAAAGCCAACAGCAATGACTTCCCAGGCAAAGCAGGCAAATCACCAACAGCAACGGCTAGGGCCAATGCACAACAGCCAGATAACCACTCCTTAAACTACATCTTAATCTAACCTAGACTCAAACATTTTGAGCTCTGTCCTTTCTCAGGGCCAGAGAAACATTCTTGTTTGCAAGCAATATTCTATCTGTCTCTAACCTCTTGGCAGAAAATCCTGTTTGCAGGCAATTCCCACCAAGGACAACAAAGTCCCTAGTTTGTAAGAGCACCTGTAGTCAAAACTCCTGATTTCCCTCTTGGTAGAAAATCCTGTTTGCAGGCAGATTCCACCAAGGACTACAAGGTGTCTTGTTTGCAAGCACACCTGTAGCTAATAAGTTTTGATTCCCTACAGATAGCTCTCTTTCTCTCTCTAATGCTAGAATTGCAATCCAATCCCTAGAGTGTTATTCAATACATATCTTTTAAATAATCTTATGAACTTGCAGATTTTCTCCTCTGAAATATATGGCTATGGTTTTCCATCAGAAGAAAAAGTTATCTTTGTGATTTGGGCAGAACATTATTCCCTGATATTCCAGAAGACACTAGGGAGGAGTGGACGAAGACGGGGCTTACAACCAGGCAAGCCTAGCCCCAGTCTCCCTGGGTGACTACTGGTCTTAAGCATTATGGTCACTTAGCTTCCTAACCTATTCCTGTAACTTAAACATGGATATAAAGGTGACGTTGATGAGGTTGGAAGTAACATTCATAGGTCTCTGACATACGTAAGATTTCAACAGAATGAAAGCCATTATTGTCATGCCAGCAGACAAAGTGACGATAAAGAGGGATCGCATCACCGGAAGGCTTGGCCAGTTCAGGTTCACTTGTGGGAGTGCTGAGGGGGAGGGATGTGAGGTTGGAGAAATTTTTGAAGAAGAGAAAGTGGGGGTTGGGGATGTAGCTCAGTTGGTAGAGTGCTTGCCTTGCAAGCACAAGGCCCTGGGTTCAATCCCCAGCACAGCAAAAAAAAAAAAAAAAAAAAAAAGAAGAGAAAGTGTCTGTTGTGGGTCGAATTCTGCACTCCTTTCCCATTCATATGTTGAAGTCCTTCACCCCAGCACCTCAAATGTCCCTTGCTTTGAAATAGGGTTGTTGCTGGCATATGGGTTAAGATAAGGTCATACAGGAGACTGGAGGGTCTCTAATCCTATATTCCTATAAAAAGGAATTTGGACACAAACATGCACACAGGGAGAACACCATGTGAAGACAGGAGTGATGTGACCCCAAAGCCCAGAACCAGAAGATAGGAAAAGGGCTGGAAACGATCCTTCCCTCACACCTTGGAGGGAGCAATCCCTACTGAAATCTTGATCCTGGGCTTCAGCCTCCAGAAGTGTGAGACAATATATTTCTCTTGTTTAAGTCACTCTGTTTTTGGCACTTGGATAGGACAGCCCTAACAAACTAATTCAGTGCAGGAAGGGAGGCTGAGCACTTCTAGCCTCTTCAAGGTCAGTTACTTGATCCTGAGGGAAGAGACAGAGTACTGAGTTGGAGGTCTCCGGACAAGGGACAAGTCACCAAGAAAAGCTATGGACTTCGTGTGCAAAACTATTTGACTGAAGCAGAAAAAGCTCAGAACTAGCTGGAACTAGTTGGTGACCTCCACTACAAATCATCCAAGTCTCTCCAGACACCCCATGAGTCCTAGAAAAGCCGTCATACAAGTGTTAGGTGTAAGGGCAGAAACCATTATTCTTATTTCAGAGACAAGGGAGTTCCAGCTTATCTTGCATAAACTTTGAGGATGGAATTCAGAGAGTCCAGAGACTCTGACTCGTTTCTGACTTTGCACTGTGACTCCACAGCTGCCCAGAACCTCTGAAGAGTCACAGAGTGATTCGTCAAGAGGGATACAGACCTGACACATTCTTGTGATTTGTCACTCCCTGCCTTTATTTTTGTGTTTCAAATGGCATGATCCTCTAGATTAAGGCAAAACTCCCTGGGATTGAGAGGCCAGACAGAGTCCACCCAGTGTGTCTCAAAACTGTCAGGAACAGCTTGTTTCTCATGACTTCATCTTCCCAGAGAACACTAATGGTTGAGATACAGAAAACAGAAGAGCATTATACCTACCTGTGTTGTAGCACTTGATTTCAAGTTTAGCCTTCTCATGCTCTCAGTTCCAGATAAGGGCCTTGTGACCCAAGTAATAAGAGAGATATTAGCTATTTCCTAATCTCCCAAGAGAGGGGGAACTTGTCTGCACATTGATTTTGTTCACTCAAGGGTTCTCTGTGCCCTCCCGTTATTTAATTAACCCCCAACCATAGGCTGGGATCTGCTGGTTCTCTGTTTGACACATCTCCAGCCTGGTGGCCTCCACTGCAATTGAGAGTAGATAAGCGTAAGTACAAAGCTCGGGAGATACCTGCAGGATGGAGGCTTGGTTTGGAAGCACAAAACGTGGAAGGGAGAGAAAAAGATGTTGTTTGAAAGAAGGACTAAAAATCGCAAAAGAGCAGCTCAGTGGAAACGTGGTAGTGGAATTTGGAATCTGGAGCGCTGGTCACATATGATAAAGGCATTCCTATCAGGGCAATTTATCAGTGAGAGACTATTTGTCATTGGGAGACGAAGAAATGCTGATATTAACGATTGAATTTGGGAGAAAAACTTACATGCAACAACCATTATATACATGCTCAGGAGGAAGATCAGAAGACCCAGAGAAGAAAAATAACTGACTACTTAAATGATAAGATTGAATTTGACAATTCTTGCCATCAAGGTCTCCCTATATTTAGCTTAGATCTTTTCCGCTCTTGATTTTTACATTCGTTTTCTCTCATTTACACCTTTTTGGTTTCATAAAGAAGCACTGTTTAGACAGTGATCGATATAAACATGTCTGGTGAAAGAATCCAGATTCAGATTAGATTAGAAGGTATGATTAGATGTGGTTGGAAATGTGGCTGAAAGCATAGAGTTGTAGCATACTGGTGAATCACCTTCTACTGTGCAGTGGGTTGCAAGTCATTGTTTTACCAATAATAATTACCTAAGTTAATGAATGATTGACCTGTTTGCATGCAGAAGGTGAGTTGAGGGTTATTCCCACCACAACATCCGTCTCAGTTCTGTGTACTCCAATTTTGTCACCTGTGGAGCACAGATAGAGTTGGAGGTACAGTTAATGTGGAAGGAACTGTGTATACCTACAGACCATTCATCTATCTATCTTCAGATATCATCATCTGTCAAATATTTATAAAGCACCTACTTCATGCACAGTGTCAGGCTCAAAGGATGTGTCACTGACCACAAGAGATGTGAGCTCTGTCCCCATGAAATACACCAAGAGGGAGAAAAAAAACATACTAAGCACTTTTCAGACATTGTCTGAAGCGTCACTACAACCCGGAGAGGTAATTTTATTTTCCCAATTTTATACATTTTAGACAACTAGGCCTCCAAAGCTCTGTCTAAACTAGTGACCCCCAAACATAGTGGCCTCCAAATGCCTTTGAGCATCAGTGAAGATGCTTCCTGTGAGTGTCTACTTAAATAAATAAACATTGTCTCTTGTGCATTATGCAGATATGCATACATATTCTTATAAACTGTATGCACATTATATAAATCTTTTTGTATGTTCAACTTTGGAGATCTGCCCTCTACCTCTCCACCATATCAGTTCTGATTAGGTCTATGAGTAATGGGAATAATCTACCTCCAATCTCCTCCCACCTAACCCCAGGTTTTGTTCTGCAATCCTATCTAAGAACGTGACTTAAGAAATTTGTTCAAGTAAAAAATAGTAATTTTCAAGTGCGGACTCAATCTTTGTATTGCTAAGCATGGTTTGCAGAATTCCTGGATGACTATTTTACATGCAAAGGTAGGTTCTTCCTTAGTTTATAAATCTTATTCATTTCCTTTGTTGTTCTCTTTCCTGGTTGGATCTCAAGTATCTCAAGCAAAAGACTGAGTGTCTTATACACCTGTTTCAACTCCCCACAGTACCTAGTAAAGGACTGAACACATCGGGAATTCTTCATCCTTGGGATGACTTTGTTTTTCTTTGAAAAAAGAAAATTCTTTTACGTCCATTGTAGAGTAAAAAATTGCACCGCTGTAGAAACGAGCTGCTGCCAGACACAGTAGGGAGGAAGCTGAGATGCTTCCATGTCCCTAGGTACAGAAAGCTGGGGATGCAAAAGATAGGCTTACAATGAATGTCCTCACTGAGAGGCAAAGCAAGGGTTCCATCTCAGTCCTGGTCACTCTCCCTGGGGGACACCAGTCCTCACTTGCTCATCTACATAAAGAAAGTGCTAAAAGTCATGAGTCACCTTCCAAGGTCTGACATGTTTGACCCAGCATCTTTTCTTCTTTTTTTTTAAATATATTTTTTTTAGTTGTAGATGGACACAATTCCTTTATTTTTTTATGAGGTGCTGAGGATCGCACCCAGGACCCCATGCGTGCCAGGCGAGTACTCTACCACCCAGCCACAACCCCAACCCCCCAGCATCTTTTCTTTTTCCTGATTTTTCCTGTTTCTTCCCACTCCAGCCTTGCAGAATTAAACACCTAGTGACTGGGGAATTTGTCTTGGAGAACTGCAGCTGGGGCACTGTTGATGAGAGAACTGCAGCAAGAACTTCACGGAGGGCTGAGTCCTTCCCCTCTGCAGGATGCACACACGCCCCCCATTTGCTAACGTGTTTTTCCATCTGACATTTCAAGTAACTATCCCCACGTTGGTGCTTCTTCAAGTCAGGGTCTGTTCTGCAATCTTTGGAAGGAACATAAACCGTGACAAATGGTCTCAGTTCTGGCATATGGTGGCGTGCTGATTTCCTACTTGCTGGGGTGTATTGACACGCTTATTGTCCCCAAATGTAAAAATAATGAAATCACCAACATGCGTGGAATGACGACAATGTGAAACAGATTCGACTGATTGGCGTTTTGGAGACAATCCTTAATTTTTAGTAGAATGTTGCCTTTTATTTCTATCCTCAGTGAATTTCAATTGCATTCCCCCTAAAACTGTTTTTTTTTTTAAGATGGTTAGGAATTTAAAATTTGCCTTATTGTTGCCTTATTGTTCTGGGTACACTAGTTAGAAATTAGGCTCAGCTATGATTAATTAAAAAAAAAACAGAATATAGTGTTTAAAACAAGGATGGGGAGTTTGTTCTCTCTCCTGCATCCAAGATTGGGAGCAAAGTGGTTCAGCCAGAAACAGAGCCTCCAAGATGCCCCCAATGTCCCAGGTACCTTACTTCTGCTCCACCAGCTTCTCTTCATCCCTCAGGTAGACTTCCCACTAAAAGTTGGCTCCCAAAGCTCCAAACCTTAAGTCTAAATTCCAGGCAAGGAGAGGAGTGGGAGGAGAAGCAAAGAGACACATGCTAGTTGAGTTAGCTGTGAGGCTCACCCACAACTTCTATTTATATTTCATGGGTTAGAACTTAATTACATGTCTACATCTATCTAGAAGGAAGACTGAAAGATGTGGATTTTTGCTGGGGACACCAACATTCCAAAAAACAGGGTTCCATTGGAAAGAAAAAGGGAAGGAATGAGTTTGAAATGAACAACTGCCCGAGTAGGGTTGTCTGTTTCCCTACTAAGACATATCTGTTGAGGTCGTCTTGAAAACTATGGAGAAGGAAAAGAAAGAGAGGATAATGTTAATTACCTGGAAGCAATTTCCAGTAACATGCATTGTAATGGTTTGCTCATTTTTACTTAATATTTGAAGATATTTTCCGATTGTATTTTTTAATTGTAAAAGGAATTCATTTGGAAAACATTGAGAAAAATACAGCAGAGAGCTGACAAGTAAGTAGAATTCACTCATAATCCCATTGCCCAGACCATACTATACTACTCTGTTGCATTTTCTGACATTCTTTATATACATGGTGCATATTTATAATCACAGTGTATGCACAAGTTATCACCTCCTTTTTTCACTTTCTGCATAGAATGAGTGAATTTGCATATGACCCTACCTCGAGTACCCCTGGCTCCTCCTAACAGTATTCCAATCATGGTTAAATCTGTTTGGAAGGTGCTCGAAGTAGGAGGGCATGAATAGCATAGACTGATTTTCCCCTGCACCATTTCTGGGAGACCATACGGCAGCTCTGGCTCACTTCTCACTCTCACTCTGAGACCATATCATATGCTCGCTCTCCTTTATGAATTTTTCCATCTCAAAAAATGTCAAGCGTACGAACCAAGAGTTAAAATTATTCTTGAGAGAACATGAGCTGCCATGCTCCTTCCCACCATATGCCTCACAAAGGTGGATTCTGTTCTGGCTCATAAATTCGTGGGATGTCATGACTTTATAAGAAAGGGCACTTCACACCCCACCAGCCCAAACCCCTAATGAAACAGCAAAGAGAAAGGAAAAACCACCCTGCTCAAGGTCATACTGGCATGGTCAATGCCACACCCGGGCCCACGAGATCTTTTCTAGTGATTTCTCCCTCTACTTACGATGCTTTTGATGGTGTAACTATTTGGGAATTTCAAAGATGTTATGTCTCCTATGAAAACATACATTCATAAAATTTCCCAGGAGCCCCAATCCAACTGTAGCCAGTTACAAATGGCATTAACTAATTCATGAACTTAATTGAATAGAGATTTATAACTGGATCAAGGTAACTTTGCTCAAATTGGCATTTCTATTTGTTGCCGTTGGTCTTGGAGAGAAAATATAAGTAGAAAAGAATTTTTTTTTCCATTCCATATTTACTTGCTATGAGTTCAGACCTTTGCTAAATGCCATGGGGTTGGGCTATGATTTTATTACACTTACAGCCTGGTTGGGAAATGAGAGAGACACATGAACCGGTGTGGTGGTGTGTTCATACATTGGAATGCCAAGCACCTGTGAAAGGCAAGGAGGTAAATTCGCACGGACTGCTATGGGAAGATAGAAACTGCTATGGAAAAACGACCATGATGTATTCTTAGAAGAAAATGGAGGTGTCATAGGAGTTTGATGGTGTCTGTAATTCTCTTCTGTGTTTTAATAAAAAGTACATTCACTCCCACACTTAGATGTTTTTATATGTGTAGAAAACATCTAGACAAGCGCATAAAAGACTTTGAACGGTGACTATTGTCAAAAGTGTATTTGAAAATGGAGGAAATAACTTTTTTTTTGCTTTTTCTTTTACATTGTTTTCTAAGTATATTCATGAATTGTACTTTCTCCATCCTACATTTGGAGTATGACAGTATCTGCCAGAGTTGTTGTGACAGCTAAATCAGTTGCTGCAAATGAAATGCTTAGACCCTTGCCAGGAACACGCTACCTGCTCAGAGTGTATATTAACCATGACGATTCACCTGACGATGACAATGGTAGCAAAGATGATGACGATGGTGGCAATGATGGAAGACAACGTGCTCTTCCATCCTCTTGCTGAGCATATACATTCATACAAGTTATTTATAGGGCAATTGACATGTATCAAAAGCCTTGAAAATTTGAAAATATTTGACCCAGCAGTTCCACTTCCAGCAATTTCTCCTAAGAAAAAAAATCAAATGCATATATAAGAAGTATGTAAAAAGTGAATAAAGAATAAAACATTGGTGATGAGCTAAATGCTCAAAAATGAGAATGGTTTAAAATTTTGGTGTGTCTTTACATTGAAATAGTATGCGTTCATTGTAGCAATGAATTTATGGAGATCGTAATATGTGAATTATACACCATTAAGGGGGAAAAAAGACAATTTCTGAATAGCATATACAATATGATTCCATAATAGTAAAATATATATATATACATATATATATATATATATATATATATAATACATAGGCATGTTTCTGTATGCCTGGAAGCACAAGCAACAAAATTGCATGCACAAATATGGAACTCTAGCAATTGTGATTTTTTTCTTTATACTTAAGCATAGTTTTCAATTTTTCTATAATGAATTTCTTCTATTGCTGGGCAAGTGTTTAAAGGAAGGCAAAGGGCCTTTGGGGGAGCATTTCATAATACAGTCTCCATGCCAACCGACTAGTGTTAGGAGACGTCTGCCTGGAACCATAGGAGGTGCAAGTCCTTCCAGCCTCCAGGGAGAAGTGGGTGAGTTTTTTCAGTCTCCAGTGCAGACTCAGCAGACGTGGGGCTCGTGTCCTGGCCTGACTCTGGAGACTGACTTTTGGATGTTGGTAAAGAGCCAAGGTGGACAGTATTGGTCCATGTCATTGCAATCAGCCAACCCCACAAAGTCCAATTACTGAGAACAGATAAGGGTCGAAGGGAAAGAAGCATAGCTACTTACCTCGCCTCTTAGTGGAGTTTCCAGAAATTTCTGGCAACTTTATCTCAGAGTTGCTAACAGCCTTGTTTGAATCTGTCCAGAATCCAGATGACCTTTAGGCTCTTTTCAGCCACTTGCCTCAGAAGAGCAAAGGCTGCCAGCACTAGTTAGCTGCGAGGGGTGTCAGCTCTGCACCTCCTGATTACTCAAGGAAGAAGAACTGGAAACTTGACTTAAGCTGGTCGATGTTTTCTGTGATGTATGTCTAAGCTCCCATGGGTACACCACTGCAGGGAGAGGGAAGAGCCCTGGGGAGCTGAACTGGATGGAGCAAGCCCACACAACTGACCCAGACCTCAGTTCTATCAAAAACCCCCATCCACATATTCAGCCTCATTTCTTGCAATTCCCCACCCATGCACCCACCCACAGGAAATCCCCCTCAGTTCTGGCATTTCATATTTGGGGTCTCTTCCATTGATGTCCTTTTTTAACCTCTGAAATTTTTGCAGAGCATGTCAGGGCTCATCTGAGATCCTCTTCCTCGGTGCAATCTCTCCTGACCCCTCACCTTCCTCACCATTCTGGGACCCTGCTCTGTGATCCCATAGCACCCTCTACTAAGTTCCGTAAGGAGGCTTTCCCACTATTTGAGAATCACCTGTTTCTAGTCTGTTTCCCCAGCCCTGGCATAAGGTCCTTAAGAGCAGAGGCCATAACTTACTGTCCTCTATGTTCTCCATGCCCAGTCTACAGAATGTGTCTAATACATGTTTATCAAAAAAGTAAATGAGCAAGCAATCCATCAATCAATTATCTCCAACTTGGTGGCAAATTATCTTCTTTCTACAATGTAAATAATTCTGAAATTTTGAAATAGCTGCTATCAGTTTTTATCATTTTAGTGTGAATTGATTTGTTTGATTGAATTGCTTTTTAATTCACGCTAAAGTAAATAATATGAAATTGAGATGGAATCTCAATCTCAGCACAGTTTTGCTTTGCATTTCCCTGATGGCTAAAGATGTTGTATGTTTTCTCATAAAATTGTTGGCCATTTATATTTCTCCTTCTTTTTTTTTTTTTTTTTTTTGATACCAGGGATTGAACTCAGGGGCACTTGACCACGAGTCACATCCCCAGCCCTATTTTGTATTTGTATTTAGAGACAGGGTCTCACACAGTTGTTTAGTGCCAAAAAACAAAAACAAAAAAACCCTGCAACTTCCAAAATTTTCACACCACCAAGAATCTAGTGAAATAGACATTTGGATCTCTAATTGAATAACCATCCCCAGGCAATTGTTATCAGATGGTTTAGAAAAACCTAAAGTCACTAGACATTTGAGTTATTAAGAGAAAAAGGTGGGAGTACAGAAAGATTATTGAGAGAAATGGTCCAAAGTAAACCTTGTGTGTTCTAAAATTTTGCCTATGGCTACCCCTAAAAGAAAACGCTTTTTCTCCTTTTTATGTGTCCCTTAATTCATTGTCCTATATGACATGGAAATTGATAGGACTCTACTCAAAGGAATTAACTTCCAAATGTAAAACAGTAGAAAAACTAAGAATGTAGATGCTAGAAATACATTGCAGTTCAGTCTCCAGCTTCTCAACCACTTGACAAGTGACCTAGGATAGGTCCTTAATGTCTCTGTGCATTAGTGTCCTCAAAAGTAAAGTGGGAGTGATAACAATGCTATCTGCCTTCTAGGGTTTATGGGGTTAAATGACACATAATGTACTTGCAACTGCACGTAACAAGTACAATGTGTATTAGATATTAACATTGCTCTACAAATTCTAGATTAAAAAGGCAATTGTATTCTAGGACCAACAACCATGGCATACACTTAATTTTAGGGGGGTCTTTTTTTTCTGATTTAGCTTCTCATTTTTCTTATGAACATTTTCAGGAGCTGGGGCTGTAGCTCAGTGGCAGAGCGCTTGCCTAGCGTGTGTGAGGCACTGGGTTCAATCCTTAGCAGCACATAAAAATAAATAAGTAAAATAAAGGCATTCTATCCACCTACAAAAAATATACTAAGTAAAGAAAATGGTAGGCACTCTTCATAAAATGATCACCCAAATGCAATAATTATCAAGATATTAACCTAATCCACCTTTTGATATAATGATGCTCTAAAAGCCACTGTCATATCCTTTTACCCCCTATGTATTTCATTATGCATGTTGAGAAGGTTCAGAGATTTGCTTACATTACCTGAATGTTCCTCCTGTGTCTACAAAGTGAGGATTCCATGCAATCCCTAGAATCCAGTCAATGGCTCCTCGTTCCCTAGTGGTTGAAGTCAGAATCCAAACCAGGTCCACTCATTACATTTAGTTCAAATTTTTTCAAACTTCTTCATCTAAAACAGTCTCCTTCTCCTTTTTCTCACTTATCCCAGGAACCAGGTTGATCGTCCATTAGAATGAAGCACATTCTTAGGATGACCATTGCTCAAATTTTGCGTGCGACAGTCTCGGTTTATATCTTTATCCCAATTCAATTATAAATAACACCCTTTCACCCTTGGTCACCTACACGTGAGGGGTTTGTCAGTTTGTTTCATTGTTGAATTTGTTTCTTCTATCTGCCATATATTTCCTATACATTGAAGTTAGATAAAGACCAGATTCAAGTTTACCTACCTTTTTGGCAAAATTTTTTCATCAATGTTTCTGTTTGCTAAACATCAGGAAGTGTACAGGGTCCTGCTGTTCCACTCCTGGTGATATACAAATCAATAAGTGGATTCATATGATGTCAGCATGATCAAGCCCACCATAGAGTTCTTCATGGATTTTTCATGGTTTCCCCATTGTTAATCATTGCCTGAATCAATTACTACATTAAAGGTTAAGAAATAGTTCCAGCTCCACTATCCCTTCCCCATGCATTGAATGGAATTCTTTGGTAAAGGAAAACTTTCCTTCATCAGTTAAGCTTGGCTGCCCTGTACTTGCCATTTATATAGGAAGGACAGAATCAATGTTTAACTCTTTCCTTTGTTCAGAATAAGGCATTGAAATTTAGTAACTTCTGACAGTGTCCAGTTTATTGGAGGTTTTTGTTCTTTAGTTGGTTGGTATTTTGTTTTGTTTTGTTTTGTTTTCAGGTGGTTTTATTCGCTTGTTTGTTTTTGCTGGGGAAATTTTTTTCTTTCTTTTAAAAAAAACTTAGTATCATAACTTCAGGAGTGCTCACATGTTCAATTTAAAGATATTCATAAAACAAATTATCCTCCTAAATTAAAAGCTACCTGTATTAGTTAAGTTTCTCTAGAGAAAATAATATAATGTGCATACATATATAGAGAAGTTTAGTTTTGGAATCTGGCTCACACAGTTGTGGAAGCTGGCACGTCTGACATCTGCAAGGCAGGCAGAGAGACTGAAAACGCAAAGAAAAGTGGATGTTGCAACTTCAGTCTGAATATAGTCTGCAGGCAGAAGTCCTTCTTTGATAGTGGGGAATCTGAGTCTTTTTCTCCTAAGGTCTTCAACTGATTGGGTGAGGTCCATCCACCTTATGGAAGGAAGGTCATCTGCTTTCCTGGAAGTCTACTGATTTAAATATTATCTTTAGAATATCTTCCCAGTGATATCTAAACTAGTGTTTGTATAAATATCTGGTTCATACCCAGATATTTGAAGTTGACATGTAAAATTAATCATTACTGTCTCCATATTTAAAAATAATAGTAACAGTGTAAGGCTAAGATGCTGAGTGATGCCGGTGGTGCATGCCTGTAATCCCAGCTGCTCAGGAGGCTGAGACAAGAGGATGGCAAGTTCAAAGCTAGCCTCAGCAAAAAGTGAGGCGCTAAGCAACTCAGTGAGACCCTGTCTCTAAAAATACAAAATAGGGTTGGGAATGAGGCTCAGTGGTCGAATGCCCCTGAGTTCAATACCCCGCCAAAAAATGCTGAGTGATAAAATCAATGCTTATTGCAGGCATCCAGAGATAGCATCCGAAGATAGAAAGATTTGAATTAGTAATTTCTGTATGCTCTGCTGGGTTGGGTGCTCCACCAAATGCTGACCAAAAAAATGGCCTTGGTTCTGCCACTTCCTGTGTAACCTTGAGCAGTTCACATTAGTTCACTGAGCCTCAGCACATTCATCTAAAAAGTTAGGATAATAGCATGTGTCCTGCCTGCCGTTATATTTTGTTATGACAGCCAAGAGAGACTATGCATATCAAAGCATTCTGAAAGTCCTACTCACTACGCAAACCCAAGATGCTCTTAGACTATTTTTGTTAAGCACCAATGAACCAAAGAGCGTCAAACAAATGTGCTCTGAAGCTATAGTTGTAAGTGCATGCCACACTATGAAGGTCAATGACTTTCTCCCCACTTGAGAGAAGCTGTGACTTTGGGGCCCCACATTTTAAGAGAAAGAAAAGTTGTTCCTTTCCTGAGGGGGGAAGAAAAATCAGAGAACTAATTTTCCATATGGATGCCTCTGTCACCGAGTTCTTATTTCACCTAAAGTCTCTAATTCTCTATGTCAACAATGTAACGATGACAAAAGCAAAGGATAAATAAAGGTAGCTTTCAACATCCTAATGATAAATGCAAAGTCCATCTCGATTTATTTGTTTATTCATTCACCAAGCATTTATCAAACATTCATTATACGCGAGAGCCTCTGCCAGGTGTTATTAAAGATACAGAAATGAAGCAAATCCAGATTCTGTCCTTGAGCAAACTATCCACTATTAATAGGAAGAAACTGGAATGAATTCAGAGATTGAAGGGTACAGTAAGAGAGCTCCGCAGCAGCTCATGGAAGTTCAGAAACCAAGTTCACAGACCAAGCTGAAGTTTCCAGATGGCTTCTTGGAAGAGGAGGTCCTGAAGCTAGCCTGAAGGATAGGAACAGATGCGGACCTGAGGGATGGGGTGGAGTGGGGCAGATAGAATGACCAGGCTGGTGGAGTTGTAGAAAGGAAGAAGTGGGAAAGAAATTTGGACCTGTGCTATTTGTGGCAATCGGTGAATTCTCTCCTTTACCTGTGTTCAGTGTGGAAAGGATCTTGAATCCATCTAAAACTGGAAAGGCAAAAAGGCTTTCTCTGCCTCATCAGCTTCAACTGATGGATAGCAGACGGTCACAGCTGGTAGGTCAACTTAGCAGAGAGGATTATTGTCATATACCCTCTCAATGAGTCATAATTTTCTTAAGATTACATGTTTTCCAGCTCTAAAACTCTATGGCTCTCAGAAGTTTAATCTTGTCTGAAAGTTTTTAACATTCAAGATATAAATCTTTCTTAGCCAGAATGCCCAAGCCCATGTTTCCCAAATGAAAAACACAGAATTGATTTAAAAGTTCTTGATTTAAAGCTACCTTTATTTATGGATGATTCAGACTCATCCTCAACAACAGAAGGTATCATACAGTATTGTCAGGACAGAAGTATCCCAATGCTGTCAGGATCCATGAGGCCCAGAGGAGTATCTATCTTTAAACTCAGTAGCTCCAGAATGCTCTATTTGTTATATGGTTTATTGCCGGTTTTTCCCCCACTGCCGTTTCTGTTGGGCATTTAACTCTCAGATTTGCTCCCAATATTTCTACCTATTTTTCCCCACTTATTTCTGTCTATTCACTGCTTCTCTTGTACTTGAGGATTGGAAACTTGATCCAAGTTCTGTTAGAAGAACACGTAAAATAAGAGTAAGTTCTGAGAATGGGTAATAGAAGATTTTCTACATGTAAAGTATCTTGAGACTTGGTGCCATGCTGCTCTAGACTGGCTGGTTTTGTTGGTTTCTTTGTTTTTGTGGTGAGGGGGATTGAACCCACGACCTTCACATGCTAGGCAAGTGATCTGCCCCTGAGCTGTTCAATTGTAGGTATGTGTGTGCCCATGTGTGCATGTGTGTTTGTGAGTGTGTAAGAGAGAGTTGTGTGCATATCTCTATGTGTGCCTTTCAGTGGGATTTTCCCTTCTGGTTTTTTTTACTGTAAGTGTGTGACTGCTAAGTTCAAGAAAAGTAAAGTATGACCATCTATAATTTGCCTAGAGAAATTGGAAAGCATAGAACACCTAAGATGACAACCTGGAAGATAACCATTTTGTAGCATTGCATAAAAAAAAATTGCCCCCTGTGTTATACAGACTCCTTGATTATTCGGAGGCAGGGTAAGCTGCGACCATTATCTCTGAGAAATAACAGTTACATAATTCCTATGGGGAAATTGAAAGAAAATTATTATTTGATTTGAGATCCCCTGATCCCAAAAGAGACTTCCTTCAACTCCTATGAAATGCTATCTGTGTGATAGTTATTACGAGAAATCAAAAGAAATCCTGCACATCTCCCCCACATCTGTGTTTTGAGGGACTCGTATCGAAAAGACATGGATTCAGAAGAAGTCAGGGCATCCCCAAAAAATCAACCAATGCCTATGCTGAACAAAATCACCTGGAGAGCCTGTTCAAAATGTCAGTGCTTGGAGCCTGTTATTAAGAGTCTGTTTTAGCAGATGTGGGACTAGGACCAGAAGTTTGGGAGAGATTTCCACCCCACAATAATTAAGCTTCCAAATCCATCATAACTGCAATACCATCATCACACCCAGGTCTGATTTTGTAGGAAATCCAGATTGTCTGTGTGCTCACAACCATTTAGTATTCAGGCTTGGGGTTTTAGGTGGTCAGAAGGACACTGCTTTTTATTCAGAGTACTCCTTTTTTCTGCCCCTGCACTTCCTGCCTAGCTCACATGTTCTTCTCAGTCCCATCAGCCATGTCTGTACCAAAATAACAAGAAGATATCTAGGCATGCATGAGATCCCACCCATTTCTTCCTGTTCTACCTCATGGTGCTGAGCTGAAAGGGGTGCCGAGGTTACTACAGGACAAAGGAGCCTGGCCCTGACTCCTGGGAGTGATGGGGTTTTTTCAACAAGGGTCATGCTTCTGAAAGAAGGGTCAAATGGCCAAAAGTAATGTTAATCACAAAACTGGTGATAGTGCAAGG
This sequence comes from Glaucomys volans, assembly GCA_020662805.1. Classification (NCBI taxonomy): domain Eukaryota; kingdom Metazoa; phylum Chordata; class Mammalia; order Rodentia; family Sciuridae; genus Glaucomys; species Glaucomys volans. The sequence goes on along the minus strand of JAJEJO010000536.1, from coordinate 241,845 downwards.
TGTAGTGGCAAGTGCCTGTAATCCTAGCAGCTCAGGAGGCTGAGGCAGGAGGATTGCAAGTTCAAGACCAGCCTCAGCATCTTAGTGAGACCCTAAGCAACTTAGCAGGACCCTGTCTCAGATTAAAAAAAAAAAAAAAAAAAAAAAAAGAGTACAAAGGGCTGGGGATAAGGCTTAGTGGTTAAGCACCCCAGGGTTCAATCCTCGGTATTATAAGAAAAAAAAATTGGTGACAACAACCCCACTAAGAAGTAGATGTGTTGGACAGACTTGAAGGCACACTTGCCCTATTCTCCAACAGTGGCTTCAGGGTTGCTTCCTAAGAGTAGATACAGGGACAAGAGTTTTTGTTCACACTCCCTAATTTAATACACATAATAACTCTAAGATGGAAATATTATTACTCGTAAATTATATGAAGAAACCAAGGTGGAGAAGTTGTTTGTCCAAGATGAAAGAGGCAAAGCTGGATTCAAAATCATCATGGCAGAGACAAAGTCTGAGTATCAGCCACTGGAGCACATTGGTGCACAACCAGATTTGAGTTCAGACTCAGATGTTACAGGGATCCTGATGGAAGAGGCCAATTCCATTCCCATACCTCGAGGGCATTGTAGGGATACTACGTCCTATGAGAGCACGAGCTAGAAGCTTCAACCTCACCAAAGTCCAAGAGGCCCTCTGCCCCCTAAAGTCAGTACGAGGATCTGTCACTAACTCAATGCTGCTGGGAAGAAACTTGGGGGTTGTGCTATCCTATTGGGAATGCTGAGATATCCTCTCCTTCCAGGAGATGGAACATTATAGACTTTAGGAAAAACCAGAAGAGCAGGTTCTCTGTGGGTCTGCAGGATTCTGGCAGTCCCCGCTGCACATGGATTCTATTCTTCTTCTCCAGATAAAAATTGACATGACATGATGGATACAGATTGGAAATAGCATCCTTACCAATAAACATGTACTCCAGTGGCTTTGCAGGTCCCAAGGTGACTGAGGAGTTCCACAAAGATGCTCTTCAAGAACACTGCAGAGGAATATGGTAAATACAGTATGCCTGGCTCTTCCCAACCAACCCATGTCTACTGGCACAACACTGCTGAAATGTATTTTATATATTGGAATTCCTTGTAAGCCTCTGTTTGAAGGAGAGACTCCATGTCAAGAAACATGTTTGGAAATGACTGTTTCTATTCTCCTAAATTCATCTATTATTGTTCCTAAACCCTTCTGGATAGTTGGGAATCTGAGCTGAATAAAATCTAAAGATGAACCTTCCCCTGCCATAAGTTTCTACTACAACTAGCTGGTTTCTTTCTTAATCCTTCATTGAGATGGTAAAGGAACCAAGGTAGGTACTCTTCATGGAAAAAAATATATATCCTTTTCTAAGAGAAGAGATACTTCTTTAAACTTGCTGCTTTGGATCACAAAGGGTCTACCTCCCAGATCTCTCTACCTCCCAGGTCCCTCTACCTCCCAGATCTCTCTACCT